>OY747126.1:77488321-77670547 GCA_963556465.1 Berberis vulgaris
ACTTTGTTTTATTAAATTTATTCAAAATATTATTCTAATCAATCGAAGAAAGAGATAGAAAAATTCAAGGTTAAATTCGTTTCTTTTGTTCCATATTTGTTTAAGCTTTGACGAGGTATTTCATGTTTGTTTAAGCATCTGATTTATCATCTTTATACAGGAGAGTTTCATATTTGATTTTTAATTTAATTTAATTTAATTTGTTTATTTGTTTAGGCTTTGACAAAGTGGGTATTTGATCTTGAAGCTTAAGTGAGTATTTAATTTCATCTGCTGAAAAGGTCATTATCTCAAGTTCTTGGTATTTGGTGAGGTTTCTTCTCTTTCATGTGTTAATTATTTATTTACATTACAAATTTGATAATTTGAGAATCTAGGATAGCATTTTTTTAATATGAATATTGGGATTGTTTGTTGTATTTGTGTAGTTAAATATTTGTGCATCTTGTGCTGACGAGTGATGGATAAATACTTTACAAGAATAAATGATGTGAGTTCTAGTTCTACTGCTCAGGCTGTCACTGATAGGTCTGATAAGGAGCTTCCTAGTTCCAAAAGGAGTTGTATTGAGACTAAGTTTGATCCAAAACTCCTCTAGCAGAACCTGGATTACGTAAGTCAATCAAGGAGTATCATCCCAATATAAGGGATGAAATTCGAAGAACATACTTGCAAAAAGGTCCTTGCCAACCCCAGACACATAATTTTAAGCAAACTTTGCAAGGAAAAGTCTTACGGCGTTTCAATCCTTCTTGGTTTGATGAATTTCCTACATGGTTAGAGTATAGCATAGAGAAAGAGGTTGCACATTGCTTGTGTTGCTACCTTTTTAGATCTGAGAGTAAAGAGCATGTGGGTACTTGTGATGCTTTTGTCGTTGAAGGATTTACCAATTGGAAGAAAAAGGATAAGTTACAAACACATGTTGGAGGGTCTAACAGTGATCACAATCAAGCTTGGAGTAATTGTGAAGCTTTAATGAATCAACAACAACATCTTCGAACTGGTGTGAATAAGCAAACAAATGAAGCTCGAAGGGATTACAAGGTTCGTCTAAATGCTTCTGTTGTTTGTGTTCGATTCTTACTCCGACAGGGATTAGCTTTCCGCGGTCACGATGAATCTTGTTATTCAAACAACCGAGGGAATTCTTGAAAATGTTACATTTTCTTGGTGACCACAATAAAGACATCAAAAGGGTAACTTTGGATAAATGTCCTGGGAATCTCAAATTAATAGCACCGGAAATTCAAAAAGATATTGTGAATGCTTGTGCAACCGAAACCACAAATGTTATCATTCAAGACCTTGGAGATTCTTTGTTTTCCATATTAGTTGATGAGCCCGTGATGTATCAATTAAAGAGCAAATGGATTCCGTGATTAGTTATGTGGACAAACACGGGCATGTGATTGAGAGACTTTTAGGTATTGTACACGTTTCTGACACTTCTGCTCTATCCCTAAAGGCATCAATTGACGCTTTATTTTCCGAACACAAGTTAAACATTTCAAGACTACGTGGCCAAAGGTACGATGGGGCAAGCAATATGCAAGGTGAGTTCAATGATTTAAAGCATTAATCTTAAAGGAGAATGGAAGTGCATTCTATATTCACTACTTTGCACATCAACTTCAATTAACACTTATTGCCATTGCAAAGAATGAAGATTCCATTGTTTTATTATTCTCTTTGGTCACGAGTGTTGTGAATGTGGTTGGTGGCTCATGTAAGCGTCATGATATTCTTTTAGAAGCACAATCTATTAACACTCTAAAAGCACTTGAAAGTGGTGAACTTGCAAGTGGAAGTGGCCAAAATCAACAATCACTCTTAAAAGAGCAGGAGATACATGTTGGGGCTCACATTACAATAATTTGATATGCTTGATTAAGTTGTTCAATTCTATCATCGATGTGCTTGAGTGCATTAAGGAGACCTCAAAATATGCTGAGCAAAGAGTTGAAGCATACACTTTATTAGATTCACTACTATCTTTTGATATTGCATTTGGACTTCATTTGATGAAAAATACATTAGGAATCACAAATGAATTGTCACAAGCATTGCAAAGAAAGGATCAAGATATTGTGAATGCCATGGGTTTGGTCATAGTAGCTAAGAAACACTTACAGTTGATGCGAGATGATGGATGGAATAATTTGCTAGATGAAGTTTCATTATTTTGTAGCAAACATGTGATAGAAATGCCTAACCTGGATGAATTTTATGTTGCTCGGGGACGGTCATGACATAATGTTGAAAATGTGACAAACATGTATCGTTATCGGGTTCAGTTATTTAATGTTGTTATTGATTTGCAACTTCAAGAGCTCAACAACCGTTTCAATGAAGTGAATACTGAATTGCTTTTATGTCTTTCATGCTTGAGTCCAAATGATTCCTTCTTGGATTTTGATAAGGGAAAATTGATTCGTTTTGCTCAGTTTTGCTCAAATGATTTATCAAAAGTACAACTTGATGCTCTTGATAATCAGTTTGAGACATTTATCATTGATGTGAGGTCGAATAGCGAGTTCTTGAATTTGACAGGAATTAGCAATCTTGCTGAGAAGATGGTAAGGACAATTGGACAAAAACAATATTTTGTATCCTTTGATCTATAGGCTTATTACTTTAGCCTTAATATTACTAGTTGCAACTGCCAGTGTCGAGAGAACTTTTTCTGCTATGAAGATTGTCAAGAATCGATTACGTAATCGTATGGAAGATCAATGGATGGCAGATAGTTTAATTACATATGTTGAGAAAGATATATTTAATGGCATCAATGATGAGGTGATTATGCAGCATTACCAGAACATGAGAACCCGCAGAGAGCTTTTACCTAAATCTACTGCGCATCTACATTGACTCATTATGGACGTTTATCTTGTAACACTTTTAAAATTATATTTTGATCATATTTATCTATTTATTTTAAGAATTAAATTATCTATAATTTTTTGCCCCCCTTTGTCTGCAATCCAAGATCCGCCCTTGATGATTCCCCAAATGATTTTGTGGGTTGGTTTATGTTGGAACATTTCATTGTGTAAAAAGATTTGGAATGCACGATAGGCAATACAAATATTTTCACGCCCCGACCAGCCACGGGAATCGCAGCGTGCCGATGCGTGAACTAACCTGTAACACAGGCGGATCGTAACCGGCCACAACATCATAATATAACACATTCTTGATATGAGAATGAAACGGAAATAAAAGTACGATAAAAATTTGAACAAAATAAGTATATTTGATTCGCCCCGCCAGAGTCATAGCGACAAAACCAATATACAAGCATCTAGTATAACAATATAGTACATCTGATAACACAGAGGAAACAAAACATACCCGTACAGGGTGGACACGACCAAACACCACAAAACGCGCCTACAACGGAAAATGGGGCCTGAGCGCCACGATCAGCAGGAACGCCAACACTGCCTGCACTCCAGTAGAAGCACATCCCTTGCGGGGTCAGCAAAGCACAAAGCTAGCTGGTGCGAGCGAACTAAATACAAATAACAGAATACTATACAAGGAAAATCCATGCCAGACAATAAAGGATAAGTAACAAGTTCTAAAGTCTAAATCACACCGTGTCTCTAAGGATAATATTTCTAAGTTCAAGCAACAACACCAACATATCAGATTCAACAATAACTACAAGTTTATGAGATATGCCGATCATTATCTGTGATGCAAACATGGAAAATATCAAGCGATGCAAATAAAGACAATCTCATAGTTCTTCATAGTCTCCTAGGTATAGCAATCAAGTCGAAACATAAAATCCTGTAAAATTCTGTATAAGTGTCTCATATCGTAGGTATCCGCATACCCTACGAATGTGTCTCACCCAGACACATCCCACAACATGCACCAGTACCACTTCGGGCCTGTTTGTATCCTAATGGGGTGCCATCTGCCAGGATACAAACTCAAACATCCCGAACGACTGGTCTAACACGGCCAACCTAACACAATCAAACTCAAGCGCGTTGGGAGGGAAAGCGAGTAATCTCCACAACACGTCTTCCCGGACCCGTCCTACTGCACTCTATAGTGGCAAGTGCGTGCGGGAGCTCACCGCACCTCAGCAAGCTTGCCACATGCAATAGTGTCCTCAATGTCAGGTGCGAGTCATCTCAAGCACCATCCAACTCACGATGCGAGCAAGCTCCTAAGCATCGGCACAACAGGCATTATAGCGGGGTAAAGACACTTATACTAATATCCACATGCACAAATGACGAGTCTGTACATAAACAAAGGTAACAGACGTGCAATCATAATCAATTCGGCAATTTTTATTAAACCACGACTATGCCAGGGTCCCAACATGATCTCAAGACTCGGCAATCCACGGTAAAACATGACATACTATGCAAACTCGAAAACGAAGCATACAAGTCCAATGTCATTACCCCAAAGCCTAATCACACCAAAATTCATTCACTGTTCGATTTCATTCAAGTATATCATGCTTTCAGAAAACCCGATACGTAATTCATTCACAAATAACCAACACAATCATCGAAATATCTGAAAACCCCGAATTTCGGATTTGGATTCAATTATACACAATCGACGGTATAATGTAAAACTTAAATTCAGGATTTCAAATAATTATTTCTCAAAATAAATATTATAATTCCACTCATCTAGGCGGAATGGATTTTCAAAACCCAATTCCTACCAGTCGAAGCTCCTAACACGCAAAACCATGAATGCGGGACCACGAAAATTTTTAAAACTGCAAGGCGGACTCGAAGGTGAGCAAACTAGCCGAAAACTGAAAAAAATAAATAAATTACAAGCGGCGCGTGACTGAAAGAAAAACTTACAAGCAAAAAAAATACGGCAACCACCCCGCCGAAACCCAAAGTTTGGCGAAAATGCCCCGAAACCCTCCCTACTCCGGTCTGATCGCCTCCAAACCGCACAACAGGCCGGAAATGGGTCTAAGAACACTCGGAGTCACGAATGTGCGGCTCACCCACGCACCCAAAGTACGGATTCACGCCGAAGAACCCTCAAAACGAACATGCACTCTGATTTTTTTTGAAAAATTCGGCCAACCCCAAAATCATCCTTGCATGTCGGGTCTAAGGGCTCCAACTGACGCCACCAAGGCCCCTCAACGGCTTATCGGAGCTATGGAAACCGATCAAACAAGCCAACACCACAAAACCCACACAACATCAGAAATTTCATTTTTAAACCGAAAAATCGAAACAAGAAGGAGAGGGGAAAAAGAGGAAGAAAAAATGAGGATGAGGAAGTGAGATTTGGGGGAAGAAATTCGACAAACTCGACGAAGTCTCGCTGGAGACGATGGGGAACCTCGCTCCCTGGAATGAAAGAAAAAAAGAAAACAGAAAAAGAAGGAAGAAAGGGGGGAGTTTTGTCTTTAAAAGGTGGGTGGCTATGTGCCCCCACCGCATTAACTGAGTACACCCCAGACCAAATCTTTTTTTTTAAACAGATATTACATCATACACACCTTAAAAGAGATCTCTTCCTCGAGATTGGACAAAGCCGCGACAAGAAAACCTAGGCAAAAAGCTCGGGGTATTTCTGTCTCATCTGGTCTTCCAACTCCCAAGTCACGTCACCCTCTCGGTGGCTCCACTGAACCTTTATTAACTTCACTGTCCTCCGTCGAAGTTGTTTCACATCATCATCAACAATGGCTACTGGCCTCACTGGATAAGTCAACTCATCAGAAAACTCCACCTCAGCGGGCTCTATAATCCGTGACGGGTCTGCCAAACACTTTCGCAACATGGATACGTGAAACACGTCGTGGAGACCTGACATACTCTGCGGCAAAGCCAATCTGTAGGCCACTGGTCCAATCCTCTCAGTAATCTCATATGGCCCTACATACCTCGGTGCAAGCTTCCCTCGACTTCGGAACCTAACAACTCCGCGCATCGGGGAAACTTTCAGAAAAACCCTGTCACCAACATCAAACTCTAACTCCTTACGCCTCCTATCAGCGTAACTCTTCTGTCTACTCTGGGCTGTCAACAAACGTGCTTTAATCAGCTCAATCTTCTCAGTAGTTTTTCTGATCACATCCGGCCCCATCACAACTGACTCTCCAATCTTTGCCCAACAAACAGGGGACCTACACGGTCGTTCGTAAAGTGCCTCAAACGGTGCCATGCCAATACTTACGTGGTAGCTGTTGTTGTACTCAAACTCGCATAACGGTAGGTGATCTTCCCAACTGCCCCCAAAGTCTAAAATGCATGCTCTAAGCATGTCTTCCACTACCTGATTCACTCGCTCAGATTGGCCATCTGTCTGTGGATGATAAGCTGTACTCATGTCCAATCTAGTACCCATAGCTTGCTGAAAGCTCTGCCAGAAGTGGGCTGTGAAAAGCGGATCTCTGTCGGATACAATCGAAACAGGCGACCCATGAAGGCGGACTATCTCCCGAATGAACAACATCGCTAGACTATCTGTCGTCCGATTCATACTAACAGGAATGAAATGTGCACACTTCGTCAACCGATCAACAATGACCCATATCGACTCATTACCTTTCCTCGACCGTGGAAGTCCATCGATGAAATTCATAGTGATATACTCTCACTTCCACGCCGGGATATCCAATGGATGCAATAACCCAGACGGTCTCTGATGCTTGGCTTTCACCTGCTGACAAGTCGCACACCGTGCCACAAACTCTCCAATGTCTTTCTTCATGCCACGCCACCAGAAAGAACGTCTCAAATCTCGATACATCTTTGTTCCACCGGGGTGAATGGTGAAACGAGATCTATGAGCTTCCTGTAAGATATATCTTCGCAACTCCTCATCAGACAGAACACAAAGCCGCCCACGAAACCGCAACCCTCCATCTGAACCCACCGACCAATCGGTAGGGCACTCATCCAATGTGTCTACTACCAAATCTGTTATCTGCCTCGTAACCACTGGATCGAAGGTTTGTCTCTCCACCACTCTACTGATCAACGGCGGATAAACTGTTAAACCCGCTATCATGCTGCCCTCTGTACTGAAAGTAGGCTGAACTTCAAATGAAACTAATGTCACAAGTGTTCGGTACTCCTGAATCATCATGGTTGCCATCACTGCATGTCGCCTACTCAAGGCATCTGCAACCACATTGGCCCTACCAGGTTGATACTGTATCTCGAAGTCATAGCTACTAAGAAAATCAACCCATCATTGTTGCCTCATATTCAACTCTCTCTGAGTGAATAGGTACTTCAAACTCTTGTGATCTGTGAACAACTCGAACCCTCACCATACAGATAATGTCTCCAGATCTTCAAAGCAAAGACTACGGCTGCCAACTCTAAATCATGTGTCGGATATCTCCGCTCGTGGGGTTTCAACTGTCGAGACGCATAGGCTACGACCTTCTTGCCTTGCATCAACACTCCACCCAATCCTGTACCGCAAGCATTAGTAAATACCACCAGTCGGCTACCAGGTGTCGGAATAGTCAACACTGCTGTTGAAGTCAACCAAAGCTTCAAAGTTTCAAACGCTTCTTCACACTTTTCTGACCATACAAAAGGAACATTCTTCCTAGTTAACTGAGTGAGTGGTGCCGCAATCAGGGAAAATTTCTCGATAAACCGTCGGTAATAACCAGCCAAACCTATAAAACTACGAATCTCCGTCACACTACTCGGTCGTCTCCAAGACTTCATTGCTTCGACTTTCTCGGGATCCACTGCAATACCTCCACTAGAAATGACATGCCCGAGAAATCGAACTTCAGGCTCCTAGAAATGACACTTACTGAACTTCGCATACAACTGATTTTCTCTAAGTGTCTACAAAACAATGCAAAGGTGCTCTCTGTGCTCCTCTAAACTCCTTGAGTACACTAAGGGGGGTGTATTGTATATGGATTCCTATGGAATTGATAAATAATTTGAAAAGTCCACGGACTCTTTAAATTGTCCACAGACTCTTTAAATTGTCCACGGACTTCTACTGATTTCTTAAATCCATAGACTTTTGCTACAGACTTTCTAGAGATTTATGAAAATCCACGGACTTTGTATGAACGACTTTTACAGATTTCTAATTATTTGTAAGATAAAAAAGAAGTTGGTAATGACATATCCTCTAACAAACCAAATATATTAGACATTAGAGAGTAAGAAATTCTACAAACAGCTGGTGGGCCTTATTGCTTTGATGGATTTTGTTTATTGTAGATGAAAGGGAACATCTGCAGATTGAAAATGGGTTATGGGTTGATTCATCTTCGTCTCCCTTGTGTTTATGCAAAGATAGAAAAAGAATCGAGAAAACAAAATCCAAATAAACAAGAGGATGCAAAGATCTCAACCCTTATAAAAACTCCTCCCATTCGCTCTTCATTTCATCTCCTCTCCAACCAAATCAAACCAACTCTGTAGAAGATGAAGAAGGCCACAACGACGATGATCTCAACCCTTGTCGAAGAAGGCCTGTTAATGGAGGAGATCTTCACCAGATCAACTGTCAAATCCGTTGGCCGATGCAAATGTGTATGTAAACTCTGGCTCAATCTTCTCTCCGACCCTCGATTCCCGAAACTCCATCTCAACAAATCCAATTCAAGAAACCCCTTTCTCATGAACATCACCACATGCACCCACTATCAACCCCCCAAACACCATTCCTGAATCCACTTCCAAACCCATGTTCCATTCCATTGATTGTGAATCACTTAATCAAGCAATCACTCTAAAACCCAAGTTATCTGAAGTGAGTGAGATGTCGATCGTGGGTTCTTGCAATGGGTTAATTTGCATATCAGATATGTTCAGTATGTTATCTATTTGGAACCTGGTGCTTAATGAGTGTATCAACGTTCCGATCGATAAGAATTATGACCCAGGCTGGTATAGAGATTTATGGTCCGTGATGGGGTTTGGGTATAGTCTGGTTTCCGATGAATATAAAGTGGTGAGAGTAGATGCTGTATGTCATGTGTATTCATCGTCATCTCTCTCTTTTTTGTGTTTATGCAAAGATAGAAAAAGAATCGAGAAAACAAGAGGATGGAAACCAACCTCTTCACGGCTGACACAAGGAAGAACTTTGGGAGATTCTTTTTCACGTTGAAATCTTTGATATGGAGGCTGGCAAACTATTGAACTTTGTTATTTATACCTAACACTACAAAGTCCATGAGAATCCATGATTTTCCAAATCCATAAATATGAATGATATTTTGAATACCCTAAAACTTTTGTGGACTTTCTGAAATCCATATTGAATACCCCTAAACTTTGTGGATTTCAGAAAGACTTTTTAAAATCTTGATTGAATACCCCTAGACTTTTGTGGACTTTTTAAAATCCAAATTGAATACACTTGGATTTTCAGAATCCATGTAATTTATTAAATTGCCCACAAAATCCAGATACAATACACCCCCCTAAGATATCATCAATGAAGATTACCACAAACTTGTCCAAGTATGGACTGAACAATCTATTCATCAAATCCATGAAGAAAGCTGGTGCATTTGTCAATCCAAATGGCATGACTGGAAACTCATACAAGCCATAACGGGTCCGAAAAGCGGTAATTGGAACGAAATGTTCCTCAACTCTCATCTGATGATACCCAAACTGCAAATCTAATTGTGAAAACACTACGGCTCCCCTCAACTGATCTAATAGATCATCAATTCGAGACAATGGATACTTATTCTTGATGGTCACTTTATTCAGATCTCGATAATCTATGCACATCCTCAATGATCCATCCTTCTTGGATACAAATATTGCTGGAGCTCCCCAAGGTGAATTGCTCGGCTGAATAAACCCCTTACGAAGCAACTCATCAAGTTGTACTTTCATCTCTTCCAATTGCTTAGGTGCAAGCCTGTACGCTGATTTAGATATAGGTGCAGTACCAGGAACCAGGTCAATCCGAAACTCTACCTCACGACGAGGAGGGATACCAGGAATCTCCTGAAAGACATCAGGGAACTCACACACAACCTCTACAGAGCTGGTGTCGGGACAAGAAATCTCAAGATAGCTAAAAAATCTCAACCTAGGTTGTCTCTATTGGTGCTGCTGTCGATGATCTCCTCGGGAACGTCTGTCATCTCTGTGGTCTCTGCCAGTCCTAACTGGTCCCCCTCTACCAGGGTCTCTCTGCTGGACAGCGGCACGCTCTGGCTGCTGTGCCTGCTCAGTTGTCTGGCTTCCTCAGCCAAACCTCTGACTGCGTTCCGAACCTCTAGCTCATCGAACCAAAGTCTCTTGTCTACACTCGGCATCTACTCGCTCCTGACTCAAAGTGACGTCCACTAATCTCTCAAAAGGACGATCGATCATCACCATCAACTGTTTCCTTAGGAACGGGTTCAGACCACTCAAAAACTTCCTGTTCTTCTTCTCTGGAGTATCTATAAAAGAAGTGGCATAGCGGCTCAACTGTGTAAACTCGGCCAAGTATTCAGAAACAGATCTAGAACCCTGTTGTAAATGTAGAAACTTGTCCACTATCTCAGCTCTGGCAGAATCAGGAACAAAATGTTGTTCAAACACCTGGCAAAATGTATCCCACTGCATCTCTGACACATCACGGCTCTGCCTCACTGAATCCCACCAGTACATAGCCTCTCCGTCAAACTGGTGTGCTGCTAACTCAGTACGCTGTATAGGTGTCAGCACCATCCTCTCAAATATGAGCTCTACCTTACGGATCCACCGATCCGTAGCTAGAGAATCTCCAGTACCATCAAATCTTTCACCACCCAAGCTGACGAAATCCTTGTTGCGCCGAGTAAACGGATCCTCTGACTGACTGCCCTGCCTCATATTCTGTGCCAATTGGGTCATCATTTCCATAAAAGCCTGAGAGACATCCTCTCCAGCAGTGCCTGGTCCCTCACCCTGGGATCTCTTACCACGCGCCATCACCAAACAACCTCTACGTAAAAGAAACCACACATACAATACATCAAACAACACAACAAAAGTCCTAACTCCTCTACCCAATTCACTCAAGAAAGTGGTATACGATGATGTTCTATGTGAACCGATAAACAATGGCTCTGATACCAAGCTCTGTCACGCCCTGACCCGCCATGGGAATCGCAGCGTGCCAATGCGTGAACTAACCCGTAACACAGGCGGATCGTAACCGACCACAACATCATAATATAACACATTCTTGATACGAGAATGAAACGGAAATAAAACTACGATAAAAATTTGAACAAAATAAGTATATTTGATTCGCCCCGCCAGAGTCATAGCGACAAAACCAATATACAAGCATCTAGTATAACAATATAGTACATCTGATAACACAGAGGAAGCAAAACATACCCGTACAGGGTGGACACGACCAAACACCACAAAACGCGCCTACAACGGAAAATGGGGCTTAAGCGCCACGATCAGCAGGAATGCCAACACTGCCTGCACTCCAATAGAAGCATACCCCTTGTGGGGTCAGCAAAGCACAAAGCTAGCTGGTGCGAGCGAACTAAATACAAATAACAGAATACTATACAAGGAAAATCCATGCCAGACAATAAAAGATAAGTAACAAGTTCTAAAGTCTAAATCACACCGTGTCTCTATGGATAATATTTCTAAGTTCAAGCAACAACACAAACATATCAGATTCAACAATAACTACAAGTTTATGAGATATGTCGATCATTATCTGTGATGCAAACATGGTAAATATCAAGCGATGAAAATAAAGACAATCTCATAGTTCTTCATAGTCTCCTAGGTATAGCAATCAAGTCGAAACATAAAATCCTGTAAAATTCTGTATAAGTGTCTCATATCGTAGGTATCCGCATACCCTACGAATGTGTCTCACCCAGACACATCCCACAACGTGCACCAGTACCACTTCGGGCTTGTTTGTATCCTAATGGGGTGCCATCTGCCAGGATACAAACTCAAACATCCTGAACGACTGGCCTAACACGGCCAGCCTAACACAATCAAACTCAAGCGCGCTGGGAGGGAAAGCGAGTAATCTCCAAAGCACGTCCTCCCGGACCCGTCCTACTGCACTCTATAGTGGCAAGTGCGTGCGGGAGCTCATCGCACCTCAGCAAGCTTGCCACATGCAATAGCGTCCTCAATGTCAGGTGCGAGTCATCTCAAGCACCATCCAACTCACGATGCGAGCAAGCTCCTAAGCATCGGCACAACAGACATTATAGCAAGGTAAAGACACTTATACTAATATCCACATGCACAAATGACAAGTCTGTACATAAACAAAGGTAACAGACGTGCAATCATAATCAATTCGGCAATTTTTATAAAACCACGACTATGCCAGGGTCCCAACATGACCCAATTCACCACAATAAATTTATTCGAGTCGATTATCATACATGCTCAAGACTTGGCAATCCACGGTAAACACATGACATACTATGCAAACTCGAAAACGAAGCATACAAGTCCAACGTCATTTCCCAAAGCCTAATCACACCAAAATTCAATCACTATTCGATTTCATTCAAGTATATCATGCTTTCAGAAAACCCGATACGTAATTCATTCACAAATAACCAACACAATCATCGAAATATCTGAAAACCTCGAATTTCGGATTTGGATTCAATTATACACAATCGACGGTATAATGTAAAAATTAAATTCAAGATTTCAAATAATTATTTCTCAAAATAAATATTATAATTCCACTCATCTGGGCGGAATGGATTTTCAAAACCCAATTCCTACCAGTCGAAGCTCCTAACACGCAAAACCACGAATGCGGGACCACGAAAATTTTTAAAACTGCAAGGCGGACTCGAAGGTGAGCAAACTAGCCGAAAACTGAAAAAAAAATTACAAGCGGTGCGTGACTGAAAGAAAAACTTACAAGCAATAAAAATTAGGCAACCACCCCGCCGAAACCCAAAGTTTGGCGAAAACGCGCCGAAACCCTCCCTACTCCTGTCTGATCGCCTCCAAACCGCACAACAGGCCGGAAATGGGTCTAAGAACACTCGAAGTCACAAATGTGCGGCTTACCCACGCACCCAAAGTCCGGATTCATGCCGAAGAACCCTCAAAACGAACATGCACCCTGATTTGTTTTTTAAAATTCGGCCAACCCCAAAATCATCCTTGCATTTCGGGTCTAAGGGCTCCAACTGACGCCACCAAGGCCCCTCAACGGCTGATCGGAGCTATGGAAACCGATCAAACAAGCCAACACCACAAAACCCACACAACATCAGAAATTTCATTTTTAAACCGAAAAATCGAAACAAGAAGGAAAGGGGAGAAAGAGGAAGAAAAAATGAAGATGAGGAGGTGAGATTTGGAGGAAGAAATTCGACAAACTCGACGAAGTCTCACTGGAGACGATGGGGAACCTCGCTCCCTGGAACGAAAGAAAAAAAGAAAACAGAAAAAGAAGGAATAAAGGGGGGAGTTTTGTCTTTAAAGGGTGGGTGGCTATGTGCCCCCACCGCATTAACTGAGTACACCTCAGACCAAATCTTTTTTTTTTTTTTAAACACAGATATTACAAATATCATGGAGTTATAAGATTTAAATAACATCGTATTGTTTATCACTTAGAACTACCACAGCTCTTTTTGTTTCTGATTTTCTCTCTCTTATAGAGAAACTAAATAACCTTCGAGTTGTCTTGCAGATGTGGGGACCCCTTTCCTATAGAGAAAATAAAATAACTTTCGAGTTAGTCTTGCGAAAAGGTGGTGATTTTGAAATGCCTAAAATAGGTTTATTATTTATCCGTCAAAAGTGTGACGTGATCTATGCGCATTGTTAGCCAAAGAGTGACTTTTATTGTACTCATATAGGTAGGGGTATACGGTGATGCATGTCTGTATATGATGTGTCCCCACTTGGGCATGGATGACGGAGAAGTCTTCCTTTATATGAGAGAGGCATACGAGCATGTATGTTCGGCACAGAGGTGATGCGAATGTGGTATCGTCTAAGTGATCAATCCGTTCAAAAAATGAATAAATTCAATAAAAACGAATAATATGATCAAATCAAGTAATGTACGAAGATAACTGTTTTAATTAATAAATTACATTTATATTGTTTATAACCCTTTTCATATAGGATGGCAAATCCACTAATATTTCTACAGGTCAGACTTGTCATAGTCAACATCTTCAGAGTAAGTACAAGTAAATACGTATTTACTTATTATGATGACATGATTGCCTCGTTGAGGAACTAAATTATTTGAATTGTGATTTTCTTTATTGACACATTTGCCTCATTGAGGAACTATCTGTTTGTGTGGTTGTTCATGGTTTGTGTTTAATTTTATGTTATCACTTGCTGATGTGTTGATTTTTGGGAACGAAGAATTTCACACCAGATTAATTGCCGACCCAAGTGGGCTTTGGCTTATTGGGTACATTCTTTGGGAATGTAGCCGACTAGCTTGTTTCAAGATTTAGTAGTTTCGGACGAGCTTAGAGAAGTTCATTTCATACGTGACGAGCATTGCTGGGGAGTTGCATGTTGTTCGAGAGTCTAGGTCCTTTTGTTTGTTAGGTGACAGTTTATTTTTTTGTAGTAGAACTTGGAGTTGCATTTTTATTGGGAGAGTTATGCCTATGTTTAGTTAAATTTGTTAGAGTTGGCTCTACGAGATTTAAATGTTGTTTTTTTATATTTTTTTTGGCTTTTTAGAGCAAGTGTTGTATTTCCCTATAATCTGGTAAATTGTGCATTTGATTATTTCTCGTGGACGCCAACTGTTACTTTTAGCGAATGACATTCATGTCCCGAATTTTGGAAAAAACGAATAATCCCATGCGGATATTAGGATTTCATTTTTCTTGAAAATTGGGGCGTGACAGTTTGGTATTAGAGCTCAGTTTGGTATTAGAGTCTAGGGGATCCTCGGACTGTGGTTATGGGTAAGCTGTAAAGCATTCTGTGGAACTTATGGAGTGTCTAATCGTTGCCATTTTTATTTGAAGGATATGGCTGGAAGACATACTCGTCAGAATCCAAATGGGAACTGTAGCGGTAGCAGTGAAAATGTTGTCCCAAATGGAGATGGCAATGGAAGTGGAAATGGTCATAGCGAGAATACGATTCAGTTGAGTCAGACTTTGATGATGTAGTTGCTACAAGGATTGCAGCAGAATAGTAATCAGGGCGACCCTTTTGCTAGAAGGGTTAAGGAGTTTGGGACCTTGGGTGGTAAGAGGTTTACCGGAGATAATCCGAGAAATGCATATGCCTGGGTCCAATGCTGTGAGACTATTTTCAGGAGGATGCGACTTTCTGAAGTCCAAAAATAGGAGTTAGCTGCACATCATCTGAATAGTGCTGCCAGCTATTGGTGGGAGGATTTACTACCCTCCATTAATATTGCTGATATGACATAGGACGACTTCAAGGATCGGTTTGAGAGTAGATTTGTGCCTAATGCAGTTAAGGCGCAATGGGCTACAAAGTTTAATATGTTGAAGCAAACTGGGAATATGACTGTGGAGCAGTATGTCACGAAATTTAACAAGTTGTCGCGTTATGCTCCGTATTTGGTGGACACACCAGAAAAGAAAAATGCCAAATTTATTGGGGTTTACATCACTACCTATCGAGGGCTCTTCTCACCGTTGGCATGGAGAGTTTTGAAAGAGTTTTGGATTTGGCATTGAAGCACGAGGAACAAAACAAGTTGTATCATGAGAGTAGGGAGAAAGGCAAGACAAAGTTGGGTGAGGCGTCAGGAAACACTCGTCACCAGGGTGCGTCACGTGATTATCATAGTGACCGTAGCCGTTTTCGTCCTTATGATCAAGGGCAAAGGGTCAACAATTTCAGAACCAGAGATCTCAAGGTGGTTATTAGAACCAACAGCAGGGAGGAAAACAATTCCACCGCCAGGGTGAAAATCAGTTCCATAAACAAGGATATAATCATTTTCGAAAACAGGATGGTAATCAGCATCAAAGGCAGAATGGGAACCAATTCCACCGTCAGGGTAACCAGAGACAAGGTTATCAGGGTCAGCGAAACTAGACTACCCAAGCAGCGTGGGGGGACATGCAGTGACTTGCTTCACTTGTGGGCAACCAAGCCATCGGATGCGAGATTGCCCTACTGATAGGAACACGCCACAGAATAGGCAAGGTCAACCCACCCAAGGGCGTGTATTTGCCGCCCTACCTGATCAGGAAAACTTCCAAGGTACTCCTTATTTTCCTATTTCTAATATGAAGGTTTTATTTGATACTGGTGCATCATGTTCTTTCATATCTCGGCATTTGGTTAGTCGAAGAATGTTGAAAACTTTGTCACTTGATACCATTATGTGTTACAACCCCTTTAGGACGCCCAGTGACATTAAATGAATTATGTAAAAAGTTTAAGATTTTCTTCTTCGACAAAGTGTTCCTTGTCGACTTGATTGTGCTTGACTTTGAGGGTTTTGATATGATTTTGGGAATGGATTGGTCGTGTAAGAACCTAGTCAAGCTAGATTGTGCAAAGAAAATAGTTTCCATTCATTCTCCAGGCATGCCCCCTGTTTCTCACACTTGTGGAAATGGTGAAGAATCAGTGATGTCTAGTTTTTTTTACTCGGTGGGGATGTCGGAGAGAGAAATCCGAGATGTAGAAGTGGTAAGAGATTATGAGGATGTATTTCAGGAAATTCCTAGCTTGCCACCTAGGCAAGAAGTTGAGTTTTGAATCTATTTAGTACCTGGAACCGCTCCTATATCTAAGGCGGCGTACCGGATGACACCGAAGGAGTTGAATGAGATGAAAGTCTAGTTGGATGAGATGTTGCAAAAAGGGTAATTTTAGTGTTTTTCTTTGTTTTATTTGGATATACTTATTGACATGTTTATTCATGTTAATGTATATATGTGTAATCCTTTTGAGGTGTGTATGAACCAGATTCGTACGTCCTAGTAATTCTCCGTGGGGAGCACCCACAAATTTCGTTTCGAAGAAGGATGGTACCTTGAGGATGTGTATTGACTATAGGGAGTTGAACAAGATGACTATCAAGAACAAGTACTCGTTGTCTTGAATTGATGATCTTCTTGATCAGTTGAAGGGAGCAGTGGTGTTTTCTCAGTTTGACTTGCGAACTAGATATCATCAGATGGGTGTTGATAAGCCAAGTCATTTAAGCCGTAAGTGCTTTTTAGTAAGAAATTTACCAAGATGCCCTGAAAAGTATTTAGGAAGCACATAATATTGAGGGTATAAAGGTAAAATTGAATGGACAATTATTTTTCATACTTAATTCAGCCACTGAGTGGGAACCATCACTCTTTTATATTTTGTCTTTTTTCATTAAAAAATGAAATAGAGCTAATTAATATTGTTATAATTCATTGTAAGGCAATTTTTATTAATTATTCATTTCAAGACCATTTTCTGAATTTGTAGATTGTAATATAAATTGTATTTTCCAATTTTATATTTGTATTCAATTCATTATTAAAGATGTAAGTTTAATTTTTTCAATTTTATTTCAATTGAGTTAATTAATGAAAAGTCTATAATTTTTTAATTATACATAATTTAAAAAAAAATTATAAAAAAATGATATAGAAATTGTGGCAAATGGGATTCACCACCATGCCAACAGTTTTTATGACCTAAGATCCATGCGAATTTTAAGAAACCACACACTTCTTACTATCCATGGATAGCGAAATGGATACATTTATCCATTTGGGGAGATGAATAGGCTTTATCCATATGGATTGATGATCAAAATGGATAAAGATGTATCCATTTTGACATCCTATCCATCTCCAAATGGTCTAATAATAATAAATAAATGAGAGAAAAAAGATAACAATATGGAAATCGCTGACACAAAAACTAGAAATCAACTCACTTCAACATTTCTAAGCACGTTAATGACACAAAACTAGAAATCAACTCATCTCGATGTTACTAAGCACGATAAAGAAAGAGATGCCCCCCATCCCCTCGGCACATAAAGATAAAGTTTAACCAATCCTAGCTCACAAGATAAAAGCAACATGCCTTTTCATGAAGGTGGTATTTTGGAGATGACAATTCTTGATCGAGAAATTGAATCAGAGACAAAGACCTAAAGAAAATAATACTAAATTTTGACAATTAACAAAGATCAGAGATTTGAATGTGTTTATTGACAAAATTGATTCAGAAACATGGACCAAAAATACTCATCATTCACAATGAAAATCAGAAACTAAAATACAAAGAATCACGAACAATCTCACTTGTAACAGTGCAAACAATAAGCAGGGCAATAGAAAGCACCTTTAAATACTACAAACTATGTTCTTCGAGATGTGCGTACGAATAAATCTGAGCCGTCAGATTTGCTCGAGATGTGTGTTGGATCATCAGATTTTTCTCGAGATGTGTGCTGAACTATTAGATTTCCTCAAGATTCGTGCATAATTAAATTTGGACTTTAGATTTACCTAGAGATTTGTGTATGATTAAATTTAGACTGTTAGATGTTCCTCAAGATGAGTTGTTTAAGATGAAAGATTTTTTTAAAATCAATTGTTGGATTTTCCTCGAGATATGATTACGATTTTAGTTGGGCTTAGGATTTTCCTCAAGATGAGATGTTCGAGATATGAAAGATTCAATCTCAGCCTTTGATTTCTTAGGGGTATTTTGGTAATTTGCTTTGAAAACAGACGATCAATGCAGATTGACTGCTAGTCTTAGAGCGAAAGTGAATATGAATGATAATTGGATACAAAGTTGAATAAGGCATATATTATAGGGGGAAAAGTGCAAATAACCCAAAACTTAATTTCGAACGCGAGGAAGACAATTAATCTTTTATGTACTTTTTTTATCCAATTTTCAAACCATTTCAAACGTCGGATTACCTTGTTTAATTAATATATACAGAGATTTAGTGGATAAATTTAGATTTAGTGGATAATTATACAGAAAAAGTAATAAGAAAATAATAAAAAATAAAAATAAAAATATGCCCCCCACCCAAGTGAAATTCCTGGCTACTCCCTTGTTTGAACTGATATTGTTTAACTTGTTTCTCATCAAAAACCACAATAGAAGTTACGGTATAACACAGTCACACTATTAACAATAAAGTACTATAATATCCATGCTAATTCGTTCAAACATCTTAATGCATTCATATACCAATCCATAATAAAATAGCTAACACAATTGTTAACGTGCTTAGACCCAAACACATATTACTAGACAAAATTCAATAATAAACCAATCACTATATCTACAAATGCAACTAATCAAAACAATCCAGATAGATGCATTACCTTGACGAAATTGCCGAGTGTTTTATTCGATCCACGAGAGGAAGTAAAAACATCATCAATCCCAACAAACTGCAAAACCTTCTTGGGAAACCTGGCAGCAACAATCCTAGCTCCCCTAGGAGCAGACACCATTCGCACCATAACTGACTCGCACTTTTCCAGTAACCTTGCAAGGAACAGTATGGGGCTTTCCAATCTTGTTTCCCCAATATCCCATTCTCACTGGAATCACCGAAAGCTTCGCAAGAATAATCGCCCCTCGAATAGCAGTAGCTGTTGGAGATGTTGGCTCAACATAGTCCCACATCGAGTAGTGACCAACATCCTGTGAGGAATATAAGTGATTAGATATGTCTCAATAGGCGACGAGGCCTTTTGGGAGCATTTGAAAAGTTGAGCTCTGTTCGTAAAACCCCCATACCCGAGCGGTGGTGGGTGTCTAAATTGGGGACAATATCGTTGCTCGAGACATATCGTGTAGTGGTGGTGTCGGGGGGTTTCGCTTCCTTACCCCCGAGCACAACAAGTGGTATCAGAGCCAATGGTTTGGCCTTAGGCTTGGCGAGTTGGAAGTGCAGAATAGCACGTTGTGATGGAGCTTACCCCGAGCCCGGGTAGGCTCAATATGTTTCGCCAAGGTGGAGATTGTTGGAGATGTTGGCTCAACATAGTCCCACATCGAGTAGTGACCAACATCCTATGAGGAATATAAGTGATTAGATACGTCTCCAAAGCGACGAGGCCTTTTGGGAGCATTTGAAAAGTTGAGCTCTGTTCGTAAAAACCCCATACCCGGGTGGTGGCGAGTGTCTAAATTGGGGACAATATTATTGCTCGAGATATATTGTGTAGTGGTGGTGCCGGGGGGTTTCGCTTCTTCACCCCCGAGCACAACAGTCGCCACTTCCTTACTACATTTGACTCCCAACCCAACATGCCCATTGCCATCACCAACCACCACAAAGGCCTTGAACCGGGTCTGCTTCTGAATCGGCATGATCTTCATCACTTCGTCCTTTAGACCGGAGAGAAGGGTGTCGATGATTTGGTGCTCCTTCACGAGAAGTGAGTGAAGATAGATCCGTTCAAGGCTTTTGATCTTTCAATCCTTCACCAGGCGGCCGAGCTTCGTGACGGGTACCCACTTCTCCTCTTCTTCGCAACGACCTCCTCATCGACCACCATGGCCCCCGCAGCCACGGTCTCCACGTCCAACACGACCACCAAATCCTCCTCTTTCGCCACCTCTTTCCTCCATGATTGATTGATTGAACTCTCTGGTATTATAGAGACGCACAGACAATTGAAATGCAGAGATGAGTAGGGTATAAAAGGGTGTTATATAGGCCACTGGCCCACTATTATTAGCACCATATTCTTGAGAGAAGCGACCAGAGATTTGTATGGTCCAGGGATGGCAATGGGGCATATTTGGGTAAATCTGTTCCCGCCCTATTGGGGACCGCGAATCCCAAATCCACCATGAATATTAGTTTATATAAATTTTCAAAATTCATCCCTACTCCAAACATATTGGCCGATATCCCCCAGCCCCCCGAGTATCCGTTAAAAAAAATTTCTTCTCAATCATACTCAACGGACAAACAAGTGCATAACACAAAAGCAAAGAAGTTTCATGGCCTCTCTAGGCCTTTTCAACCCCTCGAGAACAAATCGGTGCTTGAGGGCGTTTTGTTGGTTCGGACAAATAGAGCCAACCAGAGAGAGAGATCAAACATAGTTGTTGCTTCGAGCACCGGACATAGTTGTTGCTTTGTCGGTGTTCGAATCGGCGCTAGCTCGGACAGAAAGAGACTCGAAGACTGAAAGCCATTTTTGGCACTTTGCCATTGCGGCGAGTAGGTAGATTAGTGGATTGGGAGAAGAAAAGGTCGTACCAGAATTTCTCAGTGAAGTAATGGGGGAGGTTGGCGTGGCAGTACTCAAGGGCATCTAGGACGTCGAGACGAAAATCGATGGACTAGAGTCTAGCAACGTCATCAATGACGATGAGATTGGAAACCAAGTAGATTATGCTGCAACACATGCTAGAGAGGGGAGATCTCAGATTTGGGAGGAATCTCATCCATCTTTCAAACTTGCCAGTGAATTTACCGTCATGCCACAAAAAACTACAAAGAAACAATCATTTTTTTTTTCCTTCCACCACCACTTGTTTTTTTTTTTTTTTTTTTTTTTATAAACTCAATTTTTATTGGATTGAATGTAAGTGGTGGTGCTTTGGGTGAGAGAGAGAAATGAGAGAGGAGATTATAGACTTATGGTTTTTAATCATAATAAGGGCATGTTAGTAAATTGCCTACATAAACAGATATTGTGGGGCAGTTATGGTCAAATCCATATCTACCCTAAATATTTGACAAATATGGTTTGGATCCCCAAACCGCCCCAAAATCCGTTTAGACACATCTAAATCCGCCTCACTGCCATCCCTAGTATGGCAGCACCCACCATGGATCGTATACATTAGGTATTGTTCGAGTGACCCATACCTATGCCTAGCAGTCATTAGATCATACATGTAGTGAGTGTACTCCTCTATGAACCATAAAGTCAACAAATAGATTCGCTTGCTCAAACATTCCTTATTTGCAAATACCATCTAACATAATCGTTGAATAGTTTGAGTGATTATTTCCTTACATGGCAAAGAATAACCCGTGAGTACATAGAGTTACATGTCACATCATGACCAACACCTATTTAAGACATTTCTTCAAATAATCTATGTACATGTCCCAATTTGCCATGTTAGTAGAGTGTATCGATCATACTATTATAGGTGCCGACAACATTTGGTGTAATCTCTTGATGCACCAAATCTCTTTTGAATCAGGGGAACACAACTACCATTCATCTCCCACCATTTTTTTTTACGAATAACATCTTTTATTTCAACATTATTATAAAAAAAAACACAATTTTATAGACATGAGTATTATTGGTAACCGTCCATACGAAAAAATTATGTATTAAAATGTGTAGTTTGTTGAGCAGGGTGCTCAATATAACATCCAGTTGAATCCCACATTTGAAAATATTCCGAGGAGAGCACGACCAAAATTCATTCTACCTAACTTACAATAGGAATTGATTAACTCATTAAATGTGTGAATATTGGGTTGGATACCTCAGGAGAGCCAAATTGATTTGAATAATGATAAAACCTATTCTTTCATCTTGAGTAAGGTTCCAAATAGTTTATTAAAAGGACAAATATAGGGCACTTGTTGCATTGAAGCAATCAATCGAACAAACGCAATGTCTCACCCAGGGGCGGATCCAGGATTGCAGACAAAGGGGGGCAAAAAAATCATAGATAATTTAATTCTTAAAATAAATAGATAAATATGATCAAAATAGAGTTTTAAAAGTATTACAAGAGAAACATACATAATGAGTCAATGTAGACGCACAGTAGATTTAGGTAAAAGCTCTCTGCGGGTTCTCATGTTCTGGTAATGCTGCATAATCACCTCGTTATCGATGCCATTAAATATATCTTTCTCAACGTATGTAATCAAACTATCTGCCATCCATTGATCTCCCATTCGATTACGTAATCGATTCTTGACAATCTTCATAGCAGAAAAAACTTTCTCAACACTTGCAATTGCAACTGGTAATATTAAGGCTAAAGTAATAAGCCTATAGATCAAAGGATACAAAATGTTTTTTTTGTCCTTACCATCTTCTCAGCAAGATTGCTAATTCCTGTCAAATTCAAGAACTCGTTATTCGACCTTACATCAATGATAAATGTCTCCAACTAATTATCAAGAGCATCAAGTTGTACTTCTGAGAAATCATTTGGATAAAACTGAGCAAAATGAATCAATTTTTCCTTATCAAAATCCGAGAAGGAATCATTTGGACTAGGGCATGAAAGACATAAAAGCAATTCAGTATTCACTTCATTGAAACGGTTGTTGAGCTCTTGAAGTTGCAAATCAATAACAACATTAAATAACTGAACCCGATAACGATGCATGTTTGTCACCTTTTCAACATTACGTTGTGACTGTCCCCGAGCAACATAAAATTCATCCCCGAGCAACATAAAATTCATCAAGGTTAGGCATTTCTATAGCATGTTTGCTACAAAATAAGGAAACTTCATCTAGCAAATTGTTCCATCCATCATCTCGCATCAACTGTAAGCGTTTCTTAGCTACTATGACCAAACCCATGGCATTCACAATATCTTGGTCCTTTCTTTGCAATGCTTGTGACAATTCATTCGTGATTCCTAATGTATTTTTCATCAAATGAAGTCCAAATGCAATATCAAAAGATAGTAGTGAATCTAATAAAGTGCACGCTTCAATTCTTTGCTTAGCATATTTTGAGGTCTCCTTAATGCACTCGAGCACATCGATGATAGAATTGAACAACTTAATCAAGCTTATCAAAGTATTGTAATGTGAGCCCCAACGTGTATCTCCGGCTCTTTTAAGAGTCGATTGTTGATTTTGGCCACTTCCACTTGCAAGTTCACCACTTTCAAGTGCTTTTAGAGTGTTAATAGATTGTGCTTCTAAAAGAATATCATGACGCTTACATGAGCCACCAACCACATTCACAACACTCATGACCAAAGAGAGTAATAAAACAATGGAATCATCATTCTTTGCAACGGCAATAAGTGCTAATTGAAGTTGATGTGCAAAGCAGTGAATATAGAATGCACTTCCAATCTCCTTTAAGATTAATGTTTTAAGACCATTGAACTCACCTTGCATATTGCTTGCCCCATCATACCCTTGGCCACGTAGTCTTGAAATGCTTAACTTATGCTTTGAAAATAAAGCGTCAATTGATGCCTTTAGGGATAGAGCAGAAGTGTCAGAAACGCGTATAATACCTAAAAGTCTCTCAATCACATGCCCGTGTTTGTCCACATAACGGATCACGGAAGCCATTTGCTCTTTAATTGATATATCACGAGCTTCATCAACTAATATGGAAAACAAAGAATCTCCAAGGTCTTGAATGATAACATTTATGGTTTCGGTTGCACAAGCATTTACAATATCTTTTTGAATTTCCGATGCTATTAATTTAAGATTCCCAGGACATTTATCCAAAGTTACCATTTTGATGTCTTTACTGTGGTCACCAAGAAAATGTAACATTTCCAAGAAATTCCCTCGATTGTTTGAATCACAAGATTCATCATGACCACGGAAAGCTAATCCTTGTCGGAGTAAGAATCAAATACAAACGACAGAAGCATTTAGACGAACCTTGTAATCACTTCGAGCTTCATTTGTTTGCTTATTCACAACAGTTTGAAGATGTTGTTGTTGATTCATTAAAGCTTCACAATTACTCCAAGCTTGATTGTGATCACTGTTAGACCCTCCAACATGTGTTTGTAACTTATCCTTTTTCTTCCAATTGGTAAATCCTTCAACGACAAAAGCATCACAAGTACCCACATGCTCTTTATTCTCAGATCTAAAAAGGTAGCAACACAAGCAGTATGCAGCCTCTTTCTCTATGCTATATTCTAACCATGTAGGAAATTCATCAAACCAAGAAGGATTGAACGCCGTAAGACTTTTCCTTGCAAAGTTTGCTTAAAATTATGTGTCCGAGGTTGGCAAGGACCTTTTTGCAAGTATGTTCTTCGAATTTCATCCCTTCTGTTGGGATGATACTCCTTGATTGGCTTACGTAATTCAGGATCTACTAGAAGAGTTTCTGGATCAAACTCAGTCTCAATACAACTCCTTTTGGAACTAGGAAGTTCCTTATCAGACCTATCAGTGACAGCCCGAGCAATAGAACTAGAATTCACATCATTTATTCTTTTAAAGTATCTATCCATTACTCGTAAGCACAAGTGCACAGCTATTGAACTACACAAATACAACAGATAATCCCAATATTTATATTAAAAAATGCTATCACAGATTCTCAAATTATCAAATTTGTAATGTAAATAAATAATTAACACATGAAAGAGAAGAAACCTCACCAAATACCAAGAACTTAAGATAATGGCTTTTTCAGCAGATGAAATTAAATACCCACTTAAGCTTCAAGGATCAAATACCGACTTTATTAAAGCCTAAACAAATTAAATTAAATTAAAAATAAAATATAAAACTCTCATTTACAAATAAAGATGATAAATCAGATACTTAAACAAACATAAAATACCCCATCAAAACTTAAACAAATATAAAACTCGCCCAAAACTTAAACAACTAAATAAATACTCACCAGTCTAAACATAAAGGTGATTAACAAAGTATGAATTTTTTTATCTCTTTATTAAAAAAAACTTAAATTTATCAATAATTGCAGTAAAATAATTTTGATGTCTTTTCATATCTCTCTTATCTTTTCAACCATTGCAATAAAATAAATTGATTGATGCATTGTCTCTCTCCTCTTTTTATCAAATACCCAAACGGTGGCTTAAAACCAATTTTCATCCCTGATATCTGAAATGAAAAGAGGAGAAGATGTGAATTCTTTATTCTCTCTTCTCTTTTCATATCTCTTTCTTCTCTTCTCTTTTCTTCTTGACTTTTATCACTGAGAAACACTGAAAATCAGGGAGATCGACTTCATCAAAAGAGAGATCGATCTCCATCAGAAGAGAGATCGAGTTCATCAGAGTTCAACACTGATCGATCTCCATCAGAAGAGAGATCGATCTCCATCAGAGTTCATCAGAAGAGAGATAGATCTCCATCAGAAGAGATCGATCAGAAGAGTTCATCAGAAGAGAGATCGATCAGAAGAGTTCATCAGAAGAGAGATCGATCTCCATCAGAAGAGAGATTGAGTTCATCAGAAGAGAGATCGAGTTCATCAGAGTTCAATACTGATCTCTCCCTGTGATCTCTGTTCTATCTCTCTTTGAGATCTTTCTTCATCTCTCTCTCTGATCTCTGTCCGATCTCTCTTTGAGATCTTTCTCCATCTCTCTCTCGAGTTTCTGATCCGTATCTAGGTTTTTGATTCATCAGAGAGAGAGAGAGAGATCCAAGGTAAGAACTACTGATCTCTATCTAGGTTTCTGATCTCTATCTAGGTTTTTTCTGATCTCTTACTAAGAAGGGAGTGTTGGAGAACAATCAGAGAGATCGAGTTTGATGAAGGGAGATCGAGCTCGGTTTCATCAGAAAGAGATCGAGTTTCTGATCTCTCCCTGGATCTCTCTCTAATCTCTCTTTGAGATCTTTCTCCATCTATTTCTCTGATTTTTGTCCAATCTCTCTGAGATCTTTCTCCATCTCTATCTCTGATCCCTCTCTCGAGTTTCTGATCTAGGTTTTTGATTCATCAGAGAAATCCAAGGTAAGAAGATATGTTAAGATTAAAGGTGATTTTGTTGTTCAATTGTCCTGTTGATTTCATTTAGAACCTATAATCAAACAAATTCACCTTGTTTCACAGGGATGGAGAAGAAGATATTGTTGAGGACCGAAGGCGTGGAGGCGGAGATTAGAAGCGGCAACTCAATTGTTTTTGTTTTCTTCAATTGTGATCTGTAATTTTAATTGTAATTAGGGATTGTAATTATGATATGTGATCTGTAATTGCGATTCTTGTTTTTATAAGAGGGGCAAAATAAAATTTCTAAGGGTGGCAAGATTGAAATTTTATATACTTTGGTAGATTTTTTTCAAAACCTAAGGGGGTCAATACCCAAGCTGTAGATCCGCCCCTGGCAGGGGCGGATCCAGGATTGCAGACAAAGGGGGCAAAAAAATAAATCACAGATAATTTAATTCTTAAAATAAATAAATAAATATGATTAAAATAAAGTTTCAAAATTAGTACAAGAGAAACATATTTTAAAAGTCAATGTTGTTGCACATTGGATTTTAGTAAAAACTCTCTGCGAGTTCTCATGTTCATAGGGTTTACCAAACCAGACCCGAATGCTACAATATTGTTGCCACTTAATATCCTCTGCGTTGTAATCCATGCCCGAAGGCTATATAACTGACCCTATAGGGTTTACCAAACCAGGCCCGAATGCTACAATATTGTTGCCACTTAATATCATTGTCGCCTCTATCTCGTAGGGAGACTTGCTTTCACTTCGGTCCATTGTCTCCACCTTGCATGAAGATGGCTTATCCACGGCGAAGCACATGTGCTTCTAATAATTAGGTGAAAACTCACAAAATCTTAACTGGTGAGTCTCGAACCTGCGACCTCTTAAAAGGAGAGTTGATGTCCGATCAACTGAGCTTCAATTGGTGGACAACTGTTAATATTAAGAATGTTACCGTCCGATTGCTTAGCTGAAGCAGGCTACTGTGAAGACTGAAGAATGTCGATGAGGAGCAAACAAGCAAGATAGAGAGTACGACCACCTCCATAAATCAATCTATGTCTAATCGAAATCTTATTGTGTGATTGGAGAAATCAATCTCCATTGAAATCATCTTGTGCGATTGGAGGAGATTGGAGAAAATCGATCTTTGTCAAAATCATTTTGGGCAATTGAGAAGGCGGAGAGGTGAACTTGCGAAGGTTTGCGAACTTGCGAAGGGTTTGCGATTTTGTGTATATTTGTATTTTATTATCTATGAGAGGGGGCAATCTAAAATTTTAAAGGAGGGCAAAATTGTAAATATTGTTAGTTTGGTGAAATTTCTTAAAAGGCTAAGGAGGGCAATTGCCCCCCTTAGCTTCAAGGTAGATCCGCCCATGTTAGGATGCTACACAGTCACTTACTGGATTGTCAGTAGTTGATGCATCATCAGTTGTTGCCAAGTTGGTAGTTGATGCATCGTTAGTTGTTGTCGAGGAGGTAATAGATGCAATGTCATGTTGACACTGTAGATATAGTCTTGGGACGATTATACGTGGAAATGATTTTTTTGGTTTTAGACATGTTCCAGATATACATAGGGTTAAGGAACATTAAAACGTTGAAAGTAATTAAAAGTCATGTTCAGTAGTTTTATTTTAGTAGTACTTTATGCACTTCTAAACAATTTATGTACTTCTTTTGGTAATTTATGTACTTAATTTCATGTTTTTTTTTTCTATGAATTACTAGGCCCCTGTCTACTCATTGACTTTCTAATACAGAGTCGGTAGAAGTCTTACATGCATTTGGACCCTATCGACTTGACCCGTGTCAATTATAAGTGATTATTGTTGTGGAACTAACACCTGATGTTGAGTACACCAAACGCAGTCATGCAAGGAACCTAACCTTTGGACTAAATGCCAATGAATATGGACGGCTAGTCTGGGGGCATCTGCAAAACGAAATAGTTTAGAGACTAATTTTTAATTGGCTATTTATTTTGGGGTTTAGTGCACTTTGGTTTGTCAATCCCTCCATGGTTGATGAATACATTAAAATTTAACGATTATGTGACTGATTTTAGTTTAATAGATAATTGATATCATTGAAAAGTCATTAAAGCTTCTAAACGAGAAAATTTTCCCTATCAAATGATTTAAAAAAAAAAAAAAAAAAAAAAGAAGGCACAAGTCAATATTATATATTTAAGTTTAGTACTATAAAGTCAAAACATCCCAAAACATAAATGCAATTGAGCAAAATAATCGAAAACACGTGTCAACTCCCTCAACTTGAACATATATATAACTCATATGTTAGGATGCTATATGAGAACATTCTCATATCAACTTTTCTAATTGTCGAGGGAAAGAGAGCGAAGGATGGGTGTCGCGCATCTCGAGAGGGATGGGTGGTTCGCTCCTCTCCCTGGCACATTCCCTCGACAATTAGAAAACCCCTTCTCATATACATCAGTCTTGGACATTTTTTTTTAAGAAACAAGCTTTGCGACGACTTTGTGTGAGGTGACGTGCTCCCTAACAGAGGTCCAACATGGCAGCAGGAATTCAACTTTGTGTTAATCAAGCTGATTCCGATGATTTGGATGGGAGATTCTTGTTCTAGGCATAAGTAATTATGTTCATTGACAATCATGGATCGGATGATGACATGTTTTAGACCATATAAAATCATGTATTTTGTCTTCAAATTGCATAAAACCCTAACTAGGTCAGTTGGCGTTTTTATCGCCAAGGTCTAGTGAGAACCCGAACTCAAGTATACTTTCTTTTATTTTAGTAATTTAATATAAACGATATTACTTTCTTATAAACTAAATGGCCAATTCAAAATCCCCTCAAAACTTTGGGTGCATTTATTCAAAGTTGCTTCTTTTGTGAAAGCACCCTTGACACTTTTTCTTTCCCAAAGTACCAAGGTCCAAAACAATTAAAAGCAAAGCAAAATGACAAATGATGGATCGATAGTAAAATTACCCAATGCATGAATAGCACATGTTCAACTATTTGCGTGCCAGAAATACCTCCTTTAACTCATCCCTGTTTTAAGAAATAAAGTTTTGAACACAAGAAAATACTATTAGTTTCATCATCTCTCTCTTAATATCATCATCTCTCTCTTTATTAATTCCAGTCTTCACTTTTAACAAAAACAAAAAAAAAACAAAAAAATCTAGTCTTCATTCTCTTTGCTGCCCTTACCTTGTTGTTGTGTTTGCAGTGCTGCAAGCATGGATCTGATGCAAATTTTCATGAACTTTGTAGCTCCTCCAATTTCCTTCATCACACTTCTCTTAGTCATGCCAGTGTATTTCTTCTTTAAGTTTTCCCACTACATGCTTAGAAGCATTTTCAGTGAAAACTTGGCTGGAAAAGTTGTGCTCATCACTGGTGCTTCATCTGGCATTGGAGAGGTTTGTTCAACAAAAACCCATACTTATAATTTTACTTTCATTGGTTGTTTGTTATTATTTTCAAGAAATTTTTTTTCCATGTGAATCAAGAGTCACCATGGGTGTATATTTTTACCATGGGGCCTAATTAGTTAAAATTGATCAATGGTTTATGAGTTTATCTGTATAATCAAGACTGCTCATAACATGATTTAGTTTGTTGCCGTTTCCAACCACAAATTATAATTTATGCATCCATCCTTTTCTGGAAGAGGTGAAAATTGATTGCATAAGTGGCAATTTTTACCTCTGCCTATAGACAGATAAGATCAAGTTTTTTTTTTCCAGTGATGATAAAATGATGGATTTTTTTTTTATATTATTTTACTTTTCATTTATTTAGTTTTTGTTCACTAAGACACGACCTTCATGTTTCTTGATGCGGATGGTATCACAAAAAAAAGTAATAAAATTCGAATACCATAACATTGAATGTAAATTGGAAATAAATTATGAGATTAGGCTTCATGAGGACTAGACCTATTAAAACTTTTCCACAAACACATGCTAAATGATTGTAAGAGTTTGCTTAGATGGATCTACCTTAACTAGTACTATAAAAGATACTGAAGACAGGATGCCGAAGGCACATTGAGTAAAATAGGCTGTTAAATGATGAATTCAATCCACCATGCATCTTTATTGAGCAATGCAGGCACTTGCATACCAATATGCAAAGAGAGGAGCCCACCTAGTCCTTGTTGCAAGGAGAAAGAATGCTCTCCAGGAGGTTGCAGAGCGGGCTCGTTCCTGTGGCTCAGGTGATGTTCTCGTCATTCGAGCAGATGTTTCCGATGTAGATGATTGTAAACGATTCATCGATAAAGCAGTGGGTCACTTTGGGCGACGTAAGTGTGGAGAAAAAGGTTCTTGTCCTTTTTATTTGCTTTTAAAGAAAAACATTGTATCTTATGGTTGAAAGTTTTTGTTTAACAGTGGATCATCTTGTCACTAATGCTGGGATTACATCAGTCACCATGGTTGAAGATTCAACAAACATCACCAATTTCAGAGCTTTAATGGTAAGCCTTTGTCATTAGTCAAATAAATTTTTCGTTCGTCTTTGAGTTCAAAAGATCTAGAATTGCCTCCTATGAGCATGATCTGAACTGAACTTTGTTTGAATTAACCAAACTAAAAAAGAAAATCATAGCAACCTATTATAGCTAGATTTGTTGAAGCTACTGTATGAACTGATTTGAATGGGAAAATTAGAATTAGGTCCTATCAAACTTTGAGGGTCATGAAGGCTAATCAAATGTTGTTGCCACCTAGCATCAAGGTCACCACCTCATAGTCCACACCTGAAGGCCTCAATCAATGATGGAGCACTTTTAGTGCCTAATAATACAAGGGTCAAATTCACTAAATGTTGCTACTAAATTTTGACCTGTAACCTCCCCCCAAGAAAGGAGGGATTTTCTGACCAGCTAAGCAAGAAATGGCTGACTACCAAGTTTAAGTGTGGCTCATAATTTTGTCCAACTAAGCATTTGGTTACTCCCAATGCCACATGAAAGGACTTTTCTGTCTCTGCGGTTAGGCCATATGCTAGATATTACTGTAATTGTTAGGGGAAAAAGTTTCAGAGTCAACAAAGAGTAGCATTCTCTGTGTTCTTGTCTGATGCGCTATGGATGGTTGTGGGAGCACTTCCATATGTCCTGAGCTAAGGTCATATGTTTAGTCCCACTAAATGGGGAATGTAATAAGTAAGCTAAGCAGAGATTTATTTAATCTGTATTACGTTGTGATGGTTGTGTTTGTGTGTAACATAGGATACAAACTTCTGGGGATCAGTTTATCCCACATATTTTGCGATTCCTCATCTTAAAAAAAGCAGAGGAAAGATCGTGGTTACCGCTTCTGTTGCCAGATGGTTGCCTGCCCCAAGGTTGGCCTTCTACAATGTAAGGAATCTTTTATATTTCTCAATTTAGTTCATTACATATGTTTTGTGCATAATAAAATGAGAATTTTACTGTGTTTTGGTGGTCTTAGGCAAGTAAAGCAGCAGTGGCGATATTTTACGAGGCACTTAGATCTGAGTTAGGCTCTGACATAGGAATTACAATAGTGACTCCAGGGCTTGTAGAGTCGGAGATGACCAAGGGAAAGTTCTTCACCAATGAAGGCAAAATGGAAGTCGATCAAGAACTGCGAGATGTAAGTTCTCAATTAATTAGTGACCACATCTTGGTTTTCAATTCAATGTTGGCATAGTGGGTAAACCGTTAAGTATTTTCTTAGGTCATGATCTATGTTATGACTTGGAAGGCGCTCTTTTAATGCTATATTAGGTTGTCTGAAGAGTTTTATCTTCGCCCAATTTGTTTTTATAAATTGATATTTTAACAAGATTGTTCTTATATATTCAATTATCCTCGCATTGCCATAAATTCTTACACTTTTTTCTTTGAGGAGTGAGCAAGGTTTTTACTGGATCCTAGAATCATTAAGTGCCTCCAGCTGGACTTGTGATACTATCCACCACAAGTAAATCTACTTGAGCTAGTACCCCGTTAACATTCCTTCAAGTCCTATTGGGGAAACATGGTTGGAATAAAAACTTTATTTCTTCTAAAATATGCTAAACTATGCCTCATTCATGTGGGTATCCGTTCTATTGATTATCAGAATGTTAGGGACAGGTTGAAGTAGGGCCAGTCCCAGTTATGTATGTAGCAGATTTTGCTAAAGCGGTAATAAGCAGTGTGTGCATAGGAGCCCAGTATGTTAGGGTGCCATCTTGGTATGACACAATATTTTTGTGGCAAGTATTATGCCCCGAGGTGGTTGTATTGGTTTCATGCTTGTTCATCATTCCCAAACCTGGGTCTCCAATAGTGGAAGCACTGAACAAGAAAATATTGGATGCAACTGGAGCTAAGTATTTCCTGGATCTGCCTTCACTCTTATCACCTGAGATCAAACAAGACTAAGATCATAAAAAAAATTGTCTCTTGGCGAGTTTCACCATGGTAGGTTATCTCTGGTAGATGTTTATCAAACATGATGTTCTAGTGGTTGATTATTGGCACATTATATGAATGTTCAGCATTAAGAGACTTCTTGAAAGGACAAGAACTCTTGTTGTGATTATATGTCTGAGCAACCTCATTTAGCTGTAGCATGATTAGCTCAAATTTTGGGAAAAAATTCTCATTAGCCAGTGGTCCGAGCCACCTCATTCGACAATCTGAAACTTTTTAGGCTGTTTTCCAACGCAGACAGTTTGAACCACTTTTAAGTGTTGGAACTGTTTGATGGGTTCGTCAATATTTTGAGATTTTCTTCAAGGATAAAGAAAGGGATTTTACTATTTTTGTTCTTCAGTTAGTTTTAATTGTGATAGAACATAGCAAGCACCTCTATTGATACTCCCAAGTGCAAAAGAGATGATATAGAGAGCATAGCCAAAATATGCTTATAGTGTTATGAAGTTGGCATCAGGGCTGTCAACTGTTAAGAGACCTCTATCATTTGAGAATAGCCTCCCAAAGAAACGAGAATAGGATAAATTTTGATTTGGGAGTTAGATCTGATTTATGGAAAGGGTAACCGTGCAACCGATGACGAACATCTCCGGGTGTGTCCATTATTTGCAAAATAGCCACAGGGTGGGCATGCTCTCCCATTCTTGCATTGTCTTCACTGTGATGGAGTTGCTGATCACCTTAGTATTAATTTGAGGATTGAAAGAGAGATTAATTCAAGATAGGGTAGAAACCTTTGCCATTTATGACGCATGCATTGAAAGTGGTGGATTTATTTCTAATTAGGTATTTCTTATGCACTCATTATTGATTTGCTTTTTTTAAGTTATTATATAGTTGTTATTGTTATGATACCTATATGTACTCACATTGATATCCCTTTGAAACAATAATGTTATAAATAAATAATCAGCTTGATTTCCCTTCTGCCCCATTTCCTCTATTTGACCAAAGCCCTGGCTCTGTTATTTCCAACATTATAACTTGGATGTGCGATAACTTAGGTTTTTCAAGAGATTATCTTCACTCAATTTCTTCTGTTCATGTGGGTTTATGAATGTGTCCTGTGTTAATCATTTGAATATGGTATCTTGGAACAGGTTGGACTAGGACCAACGCCAGTTATGCATGTAGAAGATTGTGCTAATGCCATAGTAAACAGTGTGTGCAAAGGAGATCGAAATGTTGTGGTACCATCTTGGTACAATATCATACATTTGTGGCAAATGTTCTGTCCCGAGGTGGTCGAATGGTTTCTCCGTTTGATGGTCATCCCTATGCCAGGGCACCCAAACAGAGAAGCATTGAACAAGAAGATAACAGATGCAACTGGAGCCAAGAATTTTTTGTATCCTCCTTCGATCCTGTCACCTGATATCAAACAAGACTAATTTCATCAAAGAAAAATTGTCCCCTGCAGCTTATGTTTGTTACAAGTCTGAAAAATACTATGATGTCCTAGTGGTTCACTGTTGCTACATGATATCAAACTTCTATATCAGAACTCATGCTGTGATTATATGTTTTAATGATATTTTTGAAACGAAATGCAGAATCACATAGCTGTTGCTTTTAGTTTGAAAACTCAGCAGAATTTTCTCAGTTTGGACAGGATTATGAGGAAGCCTAAACCAGCTCATCGAATACTGGTCTGTTTCACAATGCTATTAACCTCCGATGACTTAACAACTATGATGAACATCTTATATATCTATCGTAGTGTGGTTCCTGATCGCTTTTGTTCTTTGGTGTGCGATTTATTCCAAGTGATCCATGTTTCAGAAAAATTGTGACTTGCTTCTTTTATCTGGGCCTGCACCAGCACCAGTGCATACTAATTAGGTATATCGTCTTGAGATAGTCCCTTGGAGGGAAGAATTGTCTTGAACCACTGGGTGGATGGCACTTAAAATGTTGGACGGAACTTACAGTTTAATTGTTGTCCGCATCTTGCAACTCCAAATCACCGGTCGAAATCCCTGATGTACATTATGTAGTTATTACTTAAGACGCAAAGCATCCACCAAATGCTTTTTATTGATAAAATCACATATAGGTGAATGTAGGAAGTCAGGCATATTCAGATCATTTGGCGAGCAACACCTGAAATATCACATGACTGAAAGATTTTCTAATGACATTCAGAAAGATTTTCCGCATACTCGAACTCCAAATCCAGTCAAATCCTTAAGTTCATTTTATTGTTTATGACGTGAGATGTGCAATATACATTTCATTTTGGCGTAGCTTAAATCACTTACTACGATTATACCATCATACTCTTTTTTTGACAATGGTTAAACATCAAAATATTGAAGGAAAAACAAATTACTCGAGCTTTTTTTTCCCTTTGCGTCATTGTCCAATAAAATCATGACGTGTGGCATAGTTACTGCTTATTGCACTTTTTATTTAAAATTTTCTTTTATTTACAATCAACATCCCCAGTGCGAACATTTAAAACCTAATATCATTCTCCTATAAAACAATAACCTCAGCAGCGAAAACATTTTGAGCTACTCTTTGAATAAATCAATGAAGCTCGTTTAAAACTTAATTTGACTTTTGAACTTGTCCATTAAAGATGGTCTTAATCCCTCAGATTCTGGCACCAAGATTTCTCTAGAGAGTAAAGGACACAGGAAAGTGTCTTAAATGGGAAAACCCTGAGCCCTAGTAACCTCCCCACCAACCCAGGTCACACCACCTTAATTCGGCCAGGCTGTTGGCTCCTCCACAAATCCAACCAATCCTGCAAACAGGATGACCATAGGAAGGCCACCCACCCACCCAAAGTTAAGGATAATTTTTTTTTTCCAGCTGCTAGTGGGTGAAAACTTTCTATAAAGGTTCAAGAACTCCATTTTCAACTTCAGTAGTGGTACAAGAAACAAACAAGTTGTCTGAAGTAGGATCCAAAATCTGATGGCGAACCCATTATTGAAGTACCAAAATCATTCGAGCTTAAGTGTATGAAAGTTCTAGAAAGGTTAAATATATAGAGGTTGTACAAAATTACTAATATTGGATTCAACATCAAAGATTTTGCAATGGCCTTGTTCGGATAGAATAAGTTCGTTTACAAAATTTTTGATGTTGGGCTCAATGGTCAGCTATCCCTTTCTAGTACTTCTGTACATTCACGCTTTGGCGGTGTTGGTACTCCGATGATTTGCCATATTGATTTTGAATCTTATTTCAAAGGAGTTTTTTTGGTCTACAAGTTGACAACAGCAGTGCCAAATTGTGCGAATCGATGAGGTAAAATCTCGCTTCTTCGCCATTTCACTGTATTTGTCACGCAATACACCCTGCATGACCCCCTTCTTTGCATTTGCATTTTCAATTTAATTTGTCTTGATTTAAATGTCTTCGCCCACACTCAAGTGTGCATCAACTGCTTTTGCAAACTTAGCGAAAAAGCACTTCTACTACAACTCCACATACAAACATTCTTTGCATTTTGCTAGCCAAAGTGTAGGCAAAGTAGCAAAGCTAATAGTTTCCCTTATGGGGTGGGATATGAGGTTTTTAAGAGTACAGGTTCCGCACTTTAAAATGATGCCTAACAAAGAATTGCTTGGTAAGAGAAATTTGAAATCCCAACTAGGTTGACATGCATCCGAAACTCTTGAACGCTTAGCCTAAAAATTTCCAACTCTTACTCACGTAAAGGAATGTAAGGGGCCAATGGTGTTATAGTCGAGTGGTTAGGGTTGTGTGGGCTTATCCTCCACGTCCTAGGTTCGAGACCCGCCGGCGGCATGGCTACTTTCTTATGGTGTTGACCTGTAAGTTGCACCTTGTTTTCCAAAAAAAAAAATAAAGGAATGTAGGGAACTTAGAGTTTAAGTTGAATAGTTGTTTTACAGATCAATCATTTAGAGAGTTCTGTGTCCAACACTTGTATACACCACACCATTCGGCTAATACACTTCCCTGCAAAGCTAATGAATTTGCAATCACGTAATCTATTGTTCCTTCAACATACCAGAGTCTACAGGAAACGTTGGGGCTCATTCTGTAGATAACTTAAACTAAGTAAAATAAGTCTGCAACCTTCGGCCAATTAGTAGGTTAACAAAGCTAACCTTTAACAAACTTGTCTACATGCTACATAATATAAAGTCGCTAAATAATATTAAATGTTTATGTTAATGCATCACAGAAAATGAAACTATATACATAATTCAGAACTTGGACTTGGGAATTACTAGTTGAAGATGAGCATGATAGTCTTGCAGCTGAACCTCCGGTTTGGAACCTGTATATTCAGATAATCTGAACAGCTTTCCTTGCCAGTTTTGCTACGTGTAAATGAACATATGGCATGCTTCAAGGGAAATTTGATACAATTCCTAACCCTGAACGGTCATGGATCACCACCTAAGTTATCATTCCTTCTCCAATTTTTCCAGTCTTCAATTGTGGTAAGTACTCAATCTAGATGATATGTCAATGGGTACTGGATGATCATGAAGGGAAATCTGAGGAGAGGAAGATGACTTCAATCTTCTTAGAAGTAACCAAGCATCTGAAGTTGGGCAACCCTCATTCATCTCAAGTGCAGTGAGGAGAGAGTTTTTATTTATCTCTATCAGCATTCGTAACAAAATATATATTTTGTGGGCACACATATGTAATACAATGGAATATTCGGTCAAAACAATATTTCTTTGAGCCGATTGTTTCACATGGATTTAGCATGCTCACTTATTTAAAATTAACCAATTTTTCTAATAGTGGTTACTTTGGCAACCTATTAGTTAAATTGTGTAAATTTTAAATAAGGAACACAATAATGAAACCAAAATTATAATCTATGTATAAATTTGGAGTATTAACCAAATTATCACCTTAATAAAATTAAAACATGGGTCTAAATGAAATGTAGCCAAAAATTAAATAGGTCCCAATTATTTAAAACAATATTTACCAACAGCAATAGGCCCAACAGTCAAAGCAAAATTTACTAACAGACTCAACAGTGAACAGTCACATGGTCAACACTACAGTGAACAGTCACCATACAGGCCTATACAGTGAACAGTCACCATACAGACCCAATAGTGACCATGGCCCAACAGTCACTTCTGACTTTCGATTCACTGTTGAATCGATTTTTTTTTTTTTTTTTTTATCATCTATTTCACTTTACACTGAATTGAAATAATCACTGAATCAAAATAATGAATCGCATATTGTAATAGTCAATATAATGAATTGCATAATCAATATAAGGAATCAGAAATAATGATTTACATAATTAGATATAATGAATTACAGTAAGAACGTAATTATAATCACTTGCGAACAATATTCACTGTAATGAATTGCATTGTAATTTCACTGTTTTTGTTGCATTACCATAACCTTATTGTTGGTTGTTGTGAACATGAATCAATATAGAGTCCTTATATAAATTGTACATATTGTATACTTTCTTTTCTGGAGTCCTTATATAAATTGTATTACGCCCATGCAGTGATTCAATTGAGTCTTGGCGTAATACTTAATTAACTGGAGAATCACTGTACACGCAGAATCACTGTAGCAATGAATAGTGTAACAATATAATCGAAAAAATCACATTCAAACAAAATAATGAAAATTTTTTCCTCTTTATAATTTCACATGGAATCAACAGGAGTTGCTCTTTATAACGAAACACTGCATGTGGAATCACGTGGTACTAAGCGTAAGCTAAATGAAGGAAATTCATCAAAACTATGGCACAAACGCTTAGGACATATCTCGAAAACGAGAATGGAGAGACTTGTGTCAGATGGCATATTAAATTCTCTTGATTTTTCAGACTTTGATGTCTGTATTGAGTGCATCAAGGGAAAACAGACCAAACAAAGGAGATTGGGTGCAAACAGAACTTCAGACGTCTTAGAATTAATCCACACAAATATTTGTGGACCATTCTCTTCGACTTCTTGGAATGGTCAACAATATTTTATATCATTCATAGACGATTACTCATGCTATGGGTACCTATATCTCATTCATGAGAAATCTGAGTCACTGGACATGTTCAAAGCTTTCAAAGCTGAGGTTGAAAACCAACTCAACAAACAAATTAAGAGTATCAGGTCTGACCGTGGTGGTGAGTATTACGGCAGATATGACGATTCGGGTGAACAACGTCCAGGACCATTTGCTAAATTCCTAGAGGAATGTGGAATCGTCCCACAGTACACCATGCCGATGCCGGGATCACCTAGCATGAATGGTGTAGCTGAAAGACGAAACCGAACTCTTAAGGACATGGTAAGGAGTATGATCAGTCATTCTGCCTTACCTGTATCACTCTGGGGAGAAGCACTAAAGACAACAACTTATATCCTTAATAGAGTACCAACTAAAGCAGCTGCCAAAACACCTTATGAACTTTGGACAAGCAGAAAACCTAATCTAAAGCATTTTCACATTTGGCGATGTCCAGCTGAAGCAAGGCCTTATCGGCCGAATGAAAAGAAATTGGACTCCAAAACAGTGAGCAGCTACTTCATTGGCTACTCTGAGCGATCAAGGGGCTACAAGTTCTATAATCCCACTATTAAGTCCATTTTTTAAACGGGGACAGCAACGTTTTTTGAGGATGTCGAGTTTGGGGGGAGAAATAAGGTAAGAGGCATTGTCTTTGAGGAAGAGGAATTGATTTCGACTCCTACTACTGTTTTTGACAATGTACATGTTTCAATACTTGTCATTGATCAAGAAGCAGATCTGAAACCTCAACAGGATAATGTTGAACAACTCTCTGCTCAAATTGAAGTAAATATTCCTAAAGAACAAACTCCACAACCTCAAGATCAAATGCCATTAAGGAGATCCACGAGAGAAAAGAAAAGTGCTATTCCGGATGATTATATGGTATTTCTCCAGGAATATGAGGAAAATGATGGATTGGTGGAAAATGATCCAATCAACTTCCATCAAGCCATGCAGGATTCTAACTCTCAAAAGTGGATAGATGCTATGAATGAGGAGTACAAGTCTATGCAAGACAATCGAGTTTGGGATCTTGTCCCATTACCTGAAAATACAAAGCCTATTGGTTGTAAATGGATATTCAAAACCAAAAGGGATTCAAAAGGTAACGTGGAAAGATATAAGGCTCGTCTTGTAGCTAAAGGCTTCACTCAAAAGGAAGGCATCGACTATAAAGAGACTTTATCTCCAGTGTCAAAGAAAGACACATTTAGGACAATTATGGCACTTTGACCTTGAGTTACATCAGATGGATGTTAAAACAACGTTTCTCAATGGCAACATTGATGAAACAATTTATATTTTGCAACCAGAAAACTTTGTGTCTGGAGACCCAAAGAATATGGTTTGCAGACTAAAGAAATTCATCTATGGGCTCAAGCAAGCTTCCCGTCAATTGTACTACAAATTTCATCAAGTAATTGTCGTGTTTGGTTTTGAGACAAATGTTGTTGATAATTGTGTGTATCATAAGTTCAGTGGGAGTAAGCGTATCTTCTTGATTTTGTATGTTGATGACATATTGCTTGCCACTAATAATATAGACATGTTGCACGAAACCAAGAGATTTCTATCAAAGAAATTTGAAATGAAAGATTTTGGTGAAACTTCTTTTGTCTTAGGGATTCAGATATACCGGGATCGTTTCCGGGGTATTCTTGGGTTACCACAAAATGACTATATAGAAAAAGTGTTTAAAAGGTTTGGCATGCAAGATTGTAAACCAGGAGACACCCCTATATCTAAAGGAGACAAATTCAGTCTTAAACAGTGCCCTAAGAATAAACTTGAAGTTGTAGAGATGCAAAAAATCCCCTATGCATCGGTTGTTGGGAGTCTTATGTATGTTCAGGTATGTACACGTCCAGACATAGCATTCATTGTTGGAATGTTTGGCAGATAAATGGATAACCTTGGGATAGATTACTGGAAAACAGCTAAACGGGTTATGAGACATTTGCAGATAACTAAGGATTACATGCTCACATACAAGAGATCAGATCAGTTGGAGATCATAGGGTATTCTGATTCTGATTTTGCTGGATGCCAAGTTAGTAGAAAATCTACATCAGGCTACATTTATCTGTTAGCTGGAGGAGCTATTTTCTGGAGAAGTGCTAAGCAGACACTCATAGCTTCTTCCACCATGGAAGCAGAATATGTGGTGTGTTTTGAGGCATCCAACCATGGATTATGGCTGCGTTATTTTGTCACTGGGCTGCGCATTTTGAATGACATAGAAAGACCACTAAAGTTATATTGTGACAATAAGTCAGCAGTTCTATATGCCAACAACAGTAGGAGCTCGTCTAGGTCAATTCACATTGACATAAAGTTTCTAGTTGTGAAGGAGAGAGTAAAGAATAAACAGATTTTCATAGAACATATTGGGACAAACTCCATGATTGTGGATCCGCTTACTAAGGGATTACCACCCAAGGTCTTTCATGAGCACACCGCTCATATGAGTGTTATGTTACATGAGGATATCATGGTTTAGTGGGAGTTTTTTGTTCTATGATGGATTTTATGGACACATTGGTGCAATTTAGTATTTTCTGCAGAAATAAAGTATTCAGTAAATTGTCTGTTTATTATATGTTTGATCTCATTAAAGAGTAAAGTTGGACCAGTTGGAAATAGGCATGTTTGGATCATATTACATGTAATTTCCATGCTCTACATCCATGTTTGATCTATGTCATTTGATTATATTAGTACATGTAACTATTGATGGATTTAGTTACGTTAAAAGTGACGAAAATCACTTTAATCCTATATCAGTATAGTCAATGGACGAGATTGTTTAGGAATACCTTTACTTGTGATAAATTATTTTTTTTGGAACTCATAAAGTTATACACATTTAAAGGTAACATATGTGGCCCAAGTGGGAGATTGTTGGAAAAATCCAATAATGTGGGCACACATATGTGATACGATGTGTATTGCTATCTTAAAGTGTAGTCCATCAAATATGTGATCTAATAGGAGTGTTGGACTATAAGGTATTATTACATAACATGGTATAAATTAAGATGTAATTTCTTATTCAATGAGGGGCAGAATTGGAAATTCACAGCCCGTAAGTTATAGGGTTATGACTTACGAGCATTATAAATACGGGTTGGTCCCCGATTGAGCGTTGCGTGAAAAATATAGTTTTCTGTATAGTTTTTTGTATCCTCTCAACAGAGACGCTAAGATATACGCTTGAATCAATCGGAAGATCCAACATATTACAATCAAAAGGGAAATCGCTATGGATCAAGGTATGTTTCTATTCTTCCTTTGTTTTCATTGAATCAACTAGAGTTTTATGTTATTAGGTTAAATCTCTACATATTCATTTTAAAAAATGCAAAATGAGAATTGGACACGGGTAAAAATGAAAATAAAGGATAAATATATATATACACACACGTGTCTCAGACTACAACTACCCATGAATTAGAAAATCAGTTATACCAATAACCATGCACAAAAATAATTTGAAAATAAAACTTTTAAATTTGATGAACAGTAAATCTAATAAAAAACATTTTAAATGAACAAGATATTGCCTTTTACTTGAAATTTCAAAAATAAGTAATCATGATAAAATACCAAGTCACAATCAAGTGATTTTACCAAATTGTTTAGAACACATGGCAGTGGACATTGCGCTACTCTGTTCCTTGAGAACAGTGGCAAGTAAAGCATATAAATACCTCAAAGTTCGTTAAGAAATTCTGGAAGGCCTTCATTTCTTCCTTCATGTGACTAGCTACATCTTTGTTTGTAGAAGAGATGGCAGCAGCAATCTCCTCTAGAGAAAAACCTATTATTTTCTTTACAACCTGAAGATTTTAACAAAACTGAAATAAACATCAAAGCACTACAACACTTGGATGATTGAAAATGATTACAATTGAAAAGAAAATAAAATAAAACAACATGCAGGCTCTAATTTGGACTCACATTGTGATCAATCAGGACCTCAGAAATCAGACTACCATTGTCAACATAAACCTGTAATCTAAAAATCAACATATAAACTCTTGAAGACCTTCCTTTCAAGAGATACATAAGAAGGAATATGAGATAGAAATGTACGATATCCTGTAGAGGTTCAACTCTGCTTCTCCCATGATCTCATTTTAGTTTAAATCTATGGTTGATGAATTTTCTATATCCTTGTCTCTAAATCTAAGATCATTTTCTTTCCATCAATATTCCATTTGAACACCATCTCATCTTCTTGAGCTCCCATAACAAACCTCCATTAAATTCCATTTCCACTATTATTGAAAACCTTACTATAATCCTTTCATGTAAATCTACCCAAAAATTTTGAATTATATTTGTTTGCTAAACTTCCTCTAGAAAACATAATTTAGAACTCCACTATTTTAGCTCCCCAACTTTGTTCCAACACTTTATACCAACCAGCACCAAGTGCTTGATCTCAAACAACTTCCAAACAAAACTTAGCTTTATCATCAACATCCACATCTACAAATCCCTAATCATGTAAATCACTACGATTCCATTTGTTGGGATGAAGTTGACTTGAATAGTCTCACATCAAGTAAGGTGAAGTTGTCACTAAGGTTTATAAGGGAATGATCCACTCCCTAATAGTAACGAGGTCTTTTAAGATAAAAACCTCACACCCGTGGCCCTGATGGTAGGCCCAAGTTGCGGTGTTTAAGTTAGGGACAATATCGTTGCTACTAATATCGTTGCTACCTATAGTGAACCTAGGTGCGTGCACGCGCTCAGTGCGCGCCAACAAGTGGTATCATAGCCAATGGTTCGACGGGGACTTGGCAAGTGGTGCAAGACAACACATTGTTCTGGAGATTAGGCGCGAGGTAGCGAGCCAGGTAGAGCGTTGCATGTGCACGGTCTGCCAAATGAATGGATCCAGATTAGATTCCAGATCCTTGCCAAGAGAATGTATCCTACAAGTCCGGACGAGGTGGAGTTAGTGCAGTGGTTGCGATTAAGGTTGAGCCAATAACGTCGGGATAACAACCCGTACACCGAGTGCTACCCACAGAATCGTGGTCGCACATGAGACTCGAAGAGGAGATGTACTTCGAGATGTTGCAGACTAGTGGATGGATTGTAGGATGTGTGATGATTCGCTCCAAAGGTGGAGATTGTTGGGATGAAGTTGGCTTAAATAATCTCACATCAAGTAAGGTGGAATTGTCATTAAGGTTTATAAGAGAGTGGTCTGGTCCAGCCCTTAATAGTAACAAGGCCTTTTAAGATAAAAACCCCACACCCGTGGCCCGAATGGTAGGCCCAAGTTGCAGTGTTTAAATTGGGGACAATATCGTTGCTATGTATAGTGGACCTAGGTGCGTGCACGCGCTCAGTGCGCACCAACACCATTAACCTGGATTGCCCCATATTCGCATCCTATACCAAGTATTTGAGAAGTGACAATTTTTCTTCCAATGCAACCTCAATCAGCTGAGCATATTATGAAAGAATTCAAAGCGAAGTTTTGGCATGGAGGAAATTTCTAGGACCAATCACAAATGTAACTTTAAATTTGCTAAATACCTGGGCTGATCCGAGCATCTTAGAAGCATTGTAGTATTATTTTCATTTTATTGTTAGGAAAGGCCTCTCACTGCTACGTTCATAAAATTTCTTATTGTTTTGTTTGACAAAAAAAAGAAGGAACGATTGCTAGTAAGGGAATAAGGGATCCCATCCTTAATAACTTCAAAGTGTCTCCTTGTCCCATGTTGCACACTCAAACCAGGCCACATCTAAGTCCTGAAAAATAATTAGTACTAATTTCAGTTACTGTTAGCATAGTTATCAATATCTTACAACAAATATGATGTGATACACGATATGTATCGTATCTAAGCCTTATTGATACGGTGCATATATCTTACGATCAAAGAAGCACAAATTCTTCGAAAAACTTTTCGTATCCATGCCCGACGCGTATCCAACACCGACACGCCTCCGAAATGCGTCGGACATGTGGTCAACATAACAGCAGGTGTCAGACACATGGTCAATGTGGTCAACATGTCAGACATGCCTCCAATACACGCGAAACTTGGTCAGGATATAGTCAAGACTTGACAACCGACTTCGTTTTATTTTTTACTTTTAGATGTGTGCAAATAATCACTTAATTTAATGGTTGTTGATCCATCTGAAATGAATGACTCTTTCAATTGAGGTTCAAGATAAATATGGCAAAGAGCCACAAGATATTCTATGTTTCTTATAATTTTTTTTTTCTTCTTTTCTACTTGCAACAAAGATGATGTCACTCTAGGAAAGCACTTTATTAGATTATTGTTTATGTTTATATGACTAATTAAAAAAAATAGTATGACGTGTCCAGAAGTCCTAATTTTTGGGAAATTGTTGTCAACATGTCGTGTTCGTGCCCAACACAACGGGTGTGTTCGTGTTCATGATCATTGCTTACGACATATCAATACAATATAAGATGATGCAAGGATGTATTGTCAGTAATGTGAATGAACGGATGGATGATAAGTAATAGCTTGTTAATATGTGTAACACAAGCCATATATCAATGGACGTGTTTTCGATTCGTCCGTACTTGAATAAGTCTTATTTATGTATTTTATATGCTTGAATATATAGTATGTAGATTTGCATCTATATATTAATTTTTGCATCACACCATACGATACATATATCTTAAATTTTAGACAATACGATAAACATTTTGATAACTATGACTGGTAGTATTATTTGACAAAAATATTATTTTTGGTACTTTACCTAACTAAAAAAAAAATCCCTCAAGATGGCCTAGGTAAGAACAAGATGAACAACTTCAAGTTTCCTTTGTTACAAAATATGTCAAGGAGAAATGCTAAAAACCTAAACAGAACCCACCGTATTATATGTTTAATTTAGTTAATCGGTTCGGTTTTATGTCGGTTTTAGCAACATTTTAAACGGTCGGTTCGGTTTTCGATTTACATAAATTTGAAACATATATATGGTCGGTTCTGTTTCGGTTGAAAAAATTTTAAACCGATAATAGTCGGTTCAGTTTTCGGTTTCAACCCTATCAATTTTCCCAAACACGATAAACACTGCTCGGAATCAACAAGATACAAATAGGTTAGGTTATATGTTTTTTTTTTGTTGTCATTTCAGGTTGAAACACCTGACCCGTTACACCTTCATTTCGTATTTGGGTTTAGCACCTTTACCCGTATCATTTCATTGGACATGTTTACTTTTGGTCAACCAAGTCACTTTGTGGTAAAGAGATTGTCCGTGTCGGTTTGTGTCACGTCAACCCATTGAACACAATCTCACGTTGATTTTAACAACAAATTCTTACATATTATTTTCTACAAATTATCGAATTGAAAGAACGCCAACAATGATAGCATTGGATGAAGTGAGAGATGGAATCAATTTCTTCAAAGAATAATTTCTTTGATAGCTTGGGTGTTTGACGATTGCTAGATCTTAGGAAACCAATGACATGGCAACCCTTCTAGCCGGCCTGGTTTGGTGCTTGGCATGGCTTTTTTTACATTTTTTGCCCCTCATTTTTACATCTTTGTGGTTGTGTTTAAAGAGAAAGGGGCAAAAAATGTAAAAAGACCCCTCCCAGACGCCAAACCAAGGCTGACTAAAATTTCTGATGACATGGTGATTCGTAGATTATAAGTCATAAGGTTATTAGGTAGCAAAGTTGTAAGGTTATTAGGTGGCAAAGTGAAGCTATGTGTGTGAGAGAGTTGCATGTATTGATTGAATTTATATGTTACCCTTGCTTATTAATATATCACGGTGTGTTCAGTGAGCCGTGTTTCAAAATTAGAGATGGTTGCCCTGATGGGATTAAACATGAAGTTGGATGAGTTAAGCCTTAAACATAAAAACTATTACGTATCCCACTTTTCCAATTGCATCACATTCACTTAACTTTTGTTATAAGCAACAACCATGCGCTTCAGACTTTTCTTTAATGCTTACTTTGTAGTCACTTTGGTCGGTAGTTTTAAAAATTAATGAGCAACTTTTTTGGGATCCAGGTCTAATTGCCAAATATGGTTAATTAAAAACCGTAATTGTATATCATTTCGATCGATGCAAATCGACACATTCAATTTTCAAATCGAAAGGTCATGTGATTTTTGTAAGAACACACAAAAAGGATTGATGTAGAGACGGAGAATAACTAAAAAAAAACAATCTTTTGATTTTTTTTTCCACAACATTTTTGCAAAAAAATTGTCGCGGTACAAGGTGTAAATGCACAATTGAGTGCTGTGCATCATTCAAACAATTGAGTGCGGTGTATCATTCAAACCATGGTGGTGCACGTAGTCCCGTCCCTACCTCAAGTACTCCAAAAACAATTTTCAATCGCTCGTTTTGTCTTCTCCTCCCTTATCCCTTCGTCATAAAACAACTCTAGCTTTTGCAAACTTCACTTCCCTTTCCTTCCCTCCCTCTTGAGAGTAACAGTTTCACATCTCTCTCAATTCATCTCTCCATCTTTCGATCTCAGTGTTGTTCATTTCACCATCTACACTCTCATCTATAAAGAGGGAAGAAGAGGATCCAAACGAATAACCAACATACATATTTATGTGTATAAGAGAAGAAAATGGCGTGCCTGCTGCAGCAGTTCAAATGCCCATCCGAATTATACATCAGAATCCATTCTCCCCAGTCCTCTACTTCTTGTAAGTATTCAATCTGTTTCTCCGCGACCCTTTTTAATCCCACTTGGTTAATTAGTTATAAATTGTTGCCTCCATTGTTTGTTAAATATTGCTTAATGTTCCCTCTCTGTGCACACCAATTGTTTGATATGTTGTGTAATTGATACCCACTGCTCTGCCGTCCCTAAACTTTGTTCCCTTTGAGCAATGCGTCATACTGTATTATAACTCATTGTGATAAAAGTTTGTTAGTCAAGAAAGGTTTGGGATAGTGATGAAAATATCCATTTAGATAGATGAATGGTCATAGCAATGCTAATTGCTAAAGTAGTGAATCAACAGTGCCGACATGTTAAGAAGAGAGGAGGTGAAGGTGGGGTGAGGTTTTTTTTAACATAAGGTTGACGAGCTTAATCGAAACTCAGGATCTTGAAGTCAATGCATAAATCACCCCAAGCCAGAAAGATAGGGGTTACCCTATTCTATGTTCTGCATTAGTGATATCACAAGGGTAGTGTTTGATGGAAACATGGAATCCACTAATCCAGAACAATGGAAGTGATGAAAATTATGCAACTGAAATGGTTTATGCAAGTCGGATTGTTTTAATTAAACTTGGTGGATTGATGAATGATCATCTTTGCTAAGAGAGGAAAAGAGTCAGAGATTTTTTGAAGTAGAAGAAAAAATGAGATAAAGGAGATTGGCAAAAGAAATAGTGAGAAAGAGAAGAACAGTGATACAGCCTTTGAGAGGGGTTACATTCCAAGGAATGAGATTGCGTGCAACCAAACATTCCTCAAATATACTAATTTTGGTAAATCTGAAAAGTAAATGATCCAAAATACATTAAGAATGATGTTCCTACCAAGAAAACCATAATCTTCAATTGGATTCCCAAAACCAATAATCACGTCATTTTATTGCTGTGAATAGTTTAAATTGAGGACAACAAGGTCATTATTGAGGCAATTAAAAACAACAAAAGCAGATGGGAAGAAACTATGCAGTTAAAACAGATAACGTACCCATAACGGTCCAAGAGCGTTATAGGATATAACGGTATATGATGGAATAGTTTTTTTTAAATATATTTTTAATACCCTCACAAAGTATTAATGTATTATAGAGTAAAAAAAGTAAATCATGTTCATAACATTAAATTAAAAAAAAAATTTATAAAAAAAATTTCCATTTGTATGAAAGTGAGATCGCAACAAAGAGTGCAATCGAATCTTCGTCTTCTTCCCTTCTTCTCTCATTCTCTGTCAAACGGCAAGATCTGGTTTTCTGTCGATAGGCGACGAGAAGCTCCGGTCCTTCTTCTTTCCTATGAGTCTAGGGTTCTAGTTCGATCGAGAATGAAATGAGTGATTTTTTTAATGTATTATAACATAATGTTAAAACGGCGTTATTGAAAAAAATCGCTATCTCGATAACGGTCATATAACGCCGTTATATCGGAGCTGTGATACCATAACAAGATAATGTCATAACGTAATGGCTCACCCCGTTAAGCGTTATCTCGGAGTTATATCGACGTTATAACGTCGTTTTAACTGCACAAGGAAGAAGTTTAGATTTCTGGTGATAGGGATACTTGAGTTGGATTTGGGGTAAGATGGGATTCTTCTATGAATTTATGGAGGAGGTAGAAGGCATAGAGGGTCTGCTACTGTTGAGCTCAACACATAATAAAAAGGTAAGGGGAATGACAACTGGCAAGTGCCTATGGGTGTACTTGGGTGTTTAGAAGTTTTGCGTGTGGCAATGATGTGAAGATAACGATGTCAACAACCTAGATTTTGGATGATCTTGTTTTTCATCAATCAGTAATTGGAGGTGTGATGAGTTTGTGGCGGCAACAATAACCGACAAAGGTGATGAACTGGTCAGGAACTTGGCGTATCAAGTTTCTTTGATACCACCTGATCAGCAATCTTCTTTGCAAAAGAAGAAAAGAATTCAAAGGTATTCGAAGATCATTAAAGAAGTGTAGAAGGAGATTACTAAGATTGGTGAAGACTGATGAGAAAAGAGTAAGAGAAGATGGATTTGTAGAAGAAGAACAACTGATACAACTAATAGATTTTAATTGTTGGGAATTGATTAACAGCGAACAGCTAAACCTATTTAAGGCTAAACTTGCTAAGAAATCTAATAAAGCAAAGGAGTACAGAGCTACTGTGATTCTAAATCTAGTAATTGATTCATTAACTAATATAGTAAAGTAGATATGTTAAAAAATAATAGAATGCATGTTCTTGTCATGCGTGGCCTGAACTGTGAGGAGCAAGGTTCAGGCCCGAGTTTGTGTACAGCGTGCTGCTGCAGAATGGATGATATCATAAGATTGAACAATATGATATGCAATGACCGCGGAAAGCAAAACAAGGAGACCCAGATTTTATGTCAAAAAATGCTCATGGCCCAATTGTCTAAAACTATATGTGTGGCTAGTATTTCCTCCTTCATTGCTTCTCTACTATTTGCTTTATCTAGTTAAAAACAATGTTGAGTACCAGGGACTTTACACCTTCACTTCCAATGAGGAGGAACATTATATCTTCCCATGTGAGGATCAATAGAATTTTGTTTGTCCAAAAGCATACTTTAGATTTGATGTTTCTTTCCATGATTTAATTACTTATTACTTCGAGCACTGAGAAGAAAAACAGTTCGTCATTTACTACTCCACCTTGACATTTTTGTTGATTAATTGAATGATTGCAGTGAAATCCAGACAACCTGTTTGTTTCCAGATGCAATGTGTTCTGCCAATGGCAAGCACAATGACCAAGGCAACTGCAACAATTGAAATGGAGAAGCTGCAGTTACCTTCCTTTGACTCTCATATAGATTCGGTAGCAATTGAAAGAACCTTGTTTCATAAGGAAGCTATTGGTCCATTCTTAAAGGTTAGAGTTGGTTTATGTAGTTTGCTAACACAAAATAAAGAGCACATAAAAATTATAAAGATAATATCTTTCTAGAAAATGCTTGATACCTTGGGAAGGGAAAATAACCTTGCTGAACGTTGTATTATATCTTCTGGCAAGCAAAAATATCTGTTTCCGGTACATGTTTTTCTTATTGAGATGAACTTTCTTGAGTTCAAGTCAATTAGTGATTATGAGGGTCATTTACCAGTAAAAATATCAGCCAATACCATTTTCCATTAAAACCTAGGAGTTTCATATATTATTTAATTTTTTTTGCCAACATTTGGAAAGTTTTGTTTGTCGACTAGAAGACATCTTAAGTTTCCGGGTTCGAAGACAAGGGAGGCCCTTCTTTTATAGATAGACATCAGAAGCGAAAATAAGTACAAGAAAAATATGGAACATTATAGCAAGCATGAATAAACAAATTAACTATAGAATGTAAAACCAAACCATGCCTTGGAGCAAACACATAAGAAACCCTTTTGTAGAACCATTTGTAAAGTAATAGTTTATTTGAACCATGCATATCAATATTATCAGACCAAGGGATGAAATGTCCAAGTTGAATCGGTCAAAGAGCTTTTCCTTATCCAGTTTGATTTCCATCAAGCCTGCCTTCAACTCAGATGAAATCTATGCAGTTAAAACGGATAACAGACCATAACGGTCCAAAAGCGTTGTAGGTTATAACAAGATATAACGGTATATAATAGTGTAGTTTTTTAAATATATATTTTAATACTCCCACAAAATATTAATGTATTATAGTTACAAAAGTAAATCATGTTCATAATATTAAATTAAAAAACAAAGAACATTAATAAAAACCATCTTCCCTTAGTATGAGAGTGAGATCGCAAGAGAGAGTATGATCGACTCTTCGTCTTCTTCCCTTCTTCTTATCTCATTCCCTGTCAAACGGTGTCAAACGGCGAGGTCTAGTTCTCTGGGAATTGGCGACGGCGAGCTCTGGTCCTTCTTTCCTATGAGTCTATGGTTCTGGTTCGATCTAGAATGAAATAGGTGATTTTTTAATGTATAAGAACAAAACGTTAAGAGTGATTTGTTGGAAAAAAACGTTATCTCAATAGCGGCTACATAACGCCGTTATATCGGAGTTGTGATACCATAACGTGATAGTGTCATAATGTAATGGTTCATCCACGTTAAGAGTTATGTCGGCGTTATAACGTTGTTTTAACTACCAGCCTCTTAAGTAGAAAAAATAGAAACAAAGTAAACGAGAGTAAAACACGTGAAATTAGATTTCTCATGTTTGTGTGTGGTGGTGTAAGTATCTACACACTTTATGTGAAAATGAAAATGATTTAGTTAGACAACAATTCTATCAAACAATGGTAAATGCAGATTATTTTACAGTTTGTAGATCTTAGTTATGTAACAAATATTTTATGAAAGTTATATTGAATCAGTTCGCCTTCCAATGCACCTTGTAGCAAAGTAATTACATTCAGAGCTATGACACCTTAAAGTAATAGCTGACATATGTCCAAATTCTAAAGATCACGAAATGGAGTCTTCTTGTTACATAGGGTTTGTCTAAACAGCGAGGGAATGGGCGAGGAAACCAGCGAGGGAGGGGGTGAAGCCGTTTACCCCCTCGAGATGCGTGAAAATGCATCGAGACACGAGCTTGCACGCATCTCGAGGGGGATGAACGGCTTCAGCCCCTCCCTCGCTGGTTCCCTCGACATTTAGAATTTCCCTGTTACATAGGATAGTGATGATTGATGGTCACTATACCTTTTAGACTACATATACAGGAATAGACCTTTCTACAATATCTAGAGTCTCGCAGTAATTCTCTAGTCATCTGCATTTAATGATCATAAGAGGAGCTATGTTTTTATAAAAATAACTTTTCTTTCACCTTTCATCCACAACATTTTAACCTTTCATGTCTTCTACCAACTTGCACCACGCCACTCGATGTTGTTGTCATAGTCCTGGTTGTACCTTTCCACTTTTCTAAGCATCTACATACTTTATTACTAGTTTGATAGTTTCAAAGGCATAATCAATAAACAAATAACTTGAAACTTGAATAGACAAAGTTGATTCACTTTGATGATAATTCTCTAAACTTTAATACTGACCTATTTAGGCAAAACAAAGCAAAACCCTAAACTTATTGGACTCCTACTTGGGCTTATATTGGATCGACCCAATTATTAAATAATTAAAATGAATAGATAATACTAATATACCATCATTCCTCCTACTTCAAGAAGCTCATCCTTGAGCTTACCCGTTGTCAACCAAGCCATCAACGACCAAGGAAATGTGCTCATGTGTCTCATGACCTGTGGTGTCATCCCGAGAAGGGAAACATCGTCTCATTCTGCAGTTAGGGTAATTATCTTATCCTTCGGGCGATCTCAACGAAAATGACCAACTTGTCCACATCCGAAACATTTGAAATTAGGATTGTAAGCAACAATACGTGCAATTGGTTTAGAAGTATGGTAGGGACCAAAGCTAAGATGTAACTAAAGTAGTCAAATGATACTATGTATATACTTGCTCTACATTTGCCATGGTAATAATCAAAATTATATCCAAAGCCTCTTGTATAGCCTGAGAAAGCCAATGTAAATACTTGTTAATATTTTGTTGTTCAAATTCATTTATTTTCAATCTACTGCACAAAAGACGGAATCCTTTGTGTATTTAGAAACTGTAGACTTGCCTTGTGTAAGTTTATGCAATTTGCCAAACAAATCTTGCTAATAATCTTTGAGGATGAATCATGTTGTATAATTTTTCATCTTAAGACAAGTTGAATTGGTCCCTTCCCCAACAACTGTCTCTGTGGTCAAATCTCTCCACCAATTAGATGTCATACTCTGTAACTTTGTTGCAACTAAACGCACAATTTTAATACATGGTAGAGACTTATATTCAAAAACCTTTTACATTTGGTCAACCCAATCAACAAAAACATCAGCATCAACAGGACCAGCATAAGTTGGAACATCAAATTCGATATCACCATATTGTGTACGTTCCAAGCAAAGAGCGAAACGATCTAAATAGGTAAAGCATCAAAATTATTCTCACCTCCATAAGCATCATGATGGACTCGTCCCCTTTGATTGGGAGGACGAAAATTGGTTCATCGCAGCGGTTCATAAAGGTCCCAAAATCGAAATCATAAGCTCTGGTACTTAACCAATCATGCATTAGTGAATATGTCCATCAGAATCTAAATCACGGGGTGGGACTTAGTTATTTCTAGGGTGACGCAATAGCGTCAAAATCATTCAGGACAAATCAAGTGACTGCTATGGTACAAACAAATTATAGGGGTCCAAATAACTCCATCTCTCAAATGGAATTCATGAACGTAACTATCTTTATCAGAAGATGGAACAACACATAGGGTTGGCAGTGGGGCGGATTTTCACGGATATCCGCCCCACCCAATTTGTATGGGGCGGATTTGGATATGGCTAAATGGGTTTTCGGATGGTTTCGGGCATTCAAACAGTATCCGTTGAATATTCGGGGTGGATACGGTTTTGGTCATATCCGCCCCGCGGATATCCGTTTAAATTACTATAGTACCCTTCGCCCCTTAAGTGACAAAAAAAAAACCCTAAAGTATCTAAACCATTTTCCAAAAAAAAAAAATCATTGGTAACATTCTTTACCTTCATAAAAGCCTAAATTTGTAAAATTAACACATTAGAGTGTTGCATTGCCATTTACTATAAAAGCTTAAATTCGTAGGGAAGGAAAATCTTGCACAATGCCATTTTACATTGCTATCTAAAAGGCTCAAGCTTAGCATGATCAAGTGGTCTGCGTCTATGAAATAGATGAAGTCCACTTTTAATTTAATATTGAATTCTTCCATCTTATGATTCATTTTCATTTTTGTACCATTAACATAATACCCCAAGTCAATGAATCTAGGACGAGGAAAATTTTGATCAAGCAAAGTTATCGAAATAATAGAAGAATATTGGAAATCTTATAAATCATGCTACTGTGTCGCGGAGGGTAGGGGATTCAACACCCACCACGAAACCAGGAAACCGATCTTAAACCCGCAAATCTGTCCAGTGCGGGGGTGGTTTTTAAAAAATAGAATAAACGGATATGCGGGGCGGATTTGGGGCCCCACAGTCCCCAGCGGGGCGGGGATGGATTTGCTTAAATCTGCCCCGTTGCCATCCCTAACAACACATGCAGGTCGATGTCGACCATGTTCTGGCACCGAAAGTATGGAATCGCATCGACTATCCAAGGGTTGTTCGATAGCACGCCTTCTAGGTAGATTGGCCAGTGGCTAATCAGCTTGACGTGAAGGCAGTTGCAGAGTTTCGCAGTTGGTGTTGCCGAAACCATTGATGACGCCAGGGAGGACGGTGCTGATAGTTCAAGTCAGTAATTGCTTCAAGTTTTCCTGAAATTATGCATTTTCTCTTCTCTTTTTCTTCTTGTACGAGACTATGGCGGAAAATTAGGGTTTCCATCTTCAATTTTTTGTTTATTTTTCTGTTTGTGAGCAATCTGTTGGGTTTCACGCAAATTGCAACTTGTGATTCGCCAAATTCTCTTGTCTAGCAACCATAGACTCTGGAACTTCGACCAAATTGAAGAAATTAGGGTTATTGTCACAACCACCCCTTTTTATTTCAATCCTCACTATTTAGTTTGGATATTGTTCATCCAAACCAGTAACATGGGTTTTCATGGCCTCTCGACTCGACAATTCGCGGATAGCCTGAATATCTGACTCTGAAAGGCGAGATTCATTTTCTTCATCTTTGTAATCATCAAACAAAGGGTGTCTTTTCCCAATCAACGACAGTAGAGTTCACCTTCTTTTCTTCAAAAGACTCTAAAAAGATCTCATCTCGTTGTCCGGCCTCATGATGCGACAATTCGCGGATAGCTTCAAGTTCTTGACAAATCAAGACAACAGTCAAGTCAACTGCTCTGAGATGGCCACAAGGGCTTTCTCCATATGCTTCATCCTTGCGTTGGTGACTCTAGTTCCCTTCGACGGCATATTTGTCCAAAGATTTTACTGCTCTGATACCAAAATTCATAGTTCAACACCAAAAACAATAAAAATAACCAGAAACATGAATAAACAACGTTTCTTCACTCTGATAATAATATCTCTAAACTTCAAAAACTTATGACATGTTTAAGCAAAACTCTAAACTTATTGGACTCCTACCTGGGCTTATATTGGATCAGTCCAATTATTAAATAATTTAATAAATAGCTTATACTAATATACCATCATAGTTAAACCTAGATTTTCCTGTACTCATTTCTCTGGTTTCCAAACATTCAACTAGGCGTGGGCCGCGTGCAGGGAGACCCGCACGTACGGTTTTTAGATAAAGATAGCTGGTGTTAATTACCTTCTACTGTTCGTTTTGTTCGCTTAGTAAAATTCCATCACAAGCTAGCGAACCAAGTGAATTCCTATGGATAATCTAACTATCAATATCTCCATCTTATGCACAGGAAAATCTTGAATCAACCTTTGCCAAAGAAACAAAATTTTTAGATGGAGAAGCTGCAGTAGCTGCTGCAGATGCAATAGCTTTAGCAAAAGAAGCAGCTCAAGTTGCCAAAGAGGTGGCTTTGATGTTTGGGAACAAACCTTTAGATGAATCAGATAGTAAGAAATTGGATCTTCCATTTAACGTTCATATCAACAGGCCTGGGGGAGCTAACTTTTCAAATATGGATGCAGTCGACACATTAAGCGTACATTACTTGGGCATCCAAACCGAAGTAGAGGAAAAACATTCCATGGAGTTTCCAACTAAAGGTTCTGATACCTTGGATCCATTGGATGATGACGAACTCAAACTTCTACAGGTGCAGCTTTCGAGTAGCGTAGCTGTGAGATCTGAGCGCCAAAAGGAAAGAAGAGCCAGAAGGAAACGTGCAGGTGAGAAAGTTTCCAGCACTACTATATCTGCAAGCAATGGGGCTTCTAGTCGTAAAAAGCGCACTTCCACGCAAAATGTAGATTACAATGATCCATTACGTCATTTGAGAGGTACTACCAGCACTTCTAAGCTACTTACTGCAACTGAAGAGCTGGAGTTGTCAAATGGAATACAGGTGCAATTTATAGTCTTGACAATTTGAACAATAGATTGTTAGGAATCACTACTTTTTTACTAAATTGTCTCCTATATGTGTGTCACGTAGCAGCTATACCTAGGCTTACCTAGATCAGTGTTTATCATTGTTGATAGATTCGAACTAATAAATAAACAAAATTGCAGTCTAGAAAAATACCGAAATAAATGATAAACGAAATAAACTAATAACGCCAAAGATGTGATGGCTCAGTGGTTGAGCAGTGGCAGATGGTATCACTAGGTCACAGGGTCGAAATCAGCCGGCGGCATCTAGGGTGGGAAGGGTTAAGGGATTAAAAAAAAAGATTTAAAAAATAAAATAAACTAATAACAAATAACTTTTATTCAATCAACCAACTAGCAATGGGCAGCCTATGCTTTATTTATAACTAACCTACTTGGCTACCTTCTAAAACAAATCATAAACCTAATAGGAAACAAATATAAGAACACTAATTGAAATCCCTACAAAAATAGTAGAATGTCTAATATTGCTAAAATACTATTGTTCCTAATATTAATAAATGTCATAATTCTATCAACTTCCCTGGGTTGAAGAAGTTTATCCTCAAGCTTGAAGCCAAGGAAGTCATACGAGCACAAACAACAATAGAGAGAGCACACAGTGAAATGTCATAGTAGAAGTCGATCTTTAACTGGACTTGCATAATTGCTGGCACCCTAAAGAAGTAGGCAAAAAAATAAAGTCCAATCTAAATAATGACACCGAAGTAGATTCACTGCCCAAGCTGAAAGTTGTGCGCCAACTGATCCTCAAAATGTTTCATAAAAGCGACCCAAATTCGATCCAAAATATTGTTCCGTGGTAGGACAGAATACGGCTTGTGGTACTGACAAATTTAGGGGGAAACCAGGGCTTAGGTGAAAATTCAGATGCATGCTAAAATAGAAATTGAAGCGGGACCTGATGAAAACTTTTCCATTATCCTTCTTCTTCACAAACTGAAACAAACAGAGAAGTTGGGGCTGCGATCAGAGGTGCTATCAAAGAAGAGGGGAGGGTTTTGTGGAGGTGTAGCTGCGACGGGGAGGAGGGCGAAGGCTTTAAAGAAGGACGAGGGAAGGTGGGGAGACAATCAGATGGTGGAATTGACCAGGTAGGAGGGTGCGAAAGACTGAGGTTGGGCATGGGGATGATCGACTGTTGGGGGGTGAGATGGGGGGGTTGATCGATCGGCTTGTGGAGATGTGAGTTGATCGATCTGGGTTGATGGCTAGCGATTGATGGACTATTGGTGTAGTTTTGTGTCGTCGTCAACGGTGGTGGCTGTGGGCCCTTGCGGCGCTACCGGTGACAGTGGTGCTGCTTATGTCTGTCCCATGTCCTCTTCCTTCTCGACGATCCGATCTAAGTCGGTCTTCCATTCTGCTAATTCGACCCTTTTTGCTGCCTTGAATTCTACGAACATCCAGTACAACGTCCCATCCAAGACTGTCAACTCTTTTCACAAACTCTTTGTTTTGCATCTTTGAATTTTTTTTTAAAATCAAACGAACTAGAATCATTTGACTCCGATACCAATTGATAGATTCGGACTAATAAAAAATGAAATTGCAATATAATAAATGAAATTATAGTAAACGAAAATACCAAAATAAATGATAAACTAAAAAAGTTAATAACATAGAACTTTTATTTAATTGACCAACTAACAGTGGGCATCCTATGCCTTATTTATAATTAACTTACCTTCTAAAACAAATCCTAAACCTAATAGAAAACAAATATGAGAACCCTAATTGGAATCTCTATTTCAAAAATAATAGAATGCCTAATATTGCTAAAATATTACTATTCATAATATTAATAAATATCCTAATTCTATCAATTTTGGTTTCTCGCATATCACAATGTAGCGAGCTGTATGGAAGGTGGGCCCCTATATTGACTTAAGAATGACATGTTATTTTCCTTGATTGAAATAAAATTTACAGTATATTTGGTTGCATGGGATCTCATTCACTTTTATGAACTAATGGCATCTCTATTATGGTTGCTTTGTAGGATCTTCTGAAGCTAGAAACCCTCCACGAGGAGCTTGCAGAGAAATGTGGGTGTGAACCAACTCTTGCTCAATGGGCGGCAGCTGCTGGAGTTGACAGGAAAACCATCAGAAAACGCTTAAACTATGGCACCCTTTGCAAAGACAAAATGATCAATAGCAACATAAGGCTTGTTATTTCTATAGCAAAAAATTATCAGGGAGCTGGGATGAGCCTCCAGGATCTTGTTCAGGTTTCTTTCCTTCTATTGTTGAAATTAGATACGATGATTGTAAACTTTACTGGAGCAATTGGATATTTCTGATACTAAAGCATTTCTATCTCAGGAAGGATGTCGAGGCCTTGTAAGAGGCGCAGAAAAATTTGATGCATCGAAGGGGTTCAAATTTTCAACTTACGCACATTGGTGGATTAAACAGGCTGTTCGGAAGTCACTTTCTGATCAGTCTAGGATAATTCGCTTACCAGTAAGTTATCCTTCAATCTGTTCTATTTATTCTGCTGTGTTGCACATATTGACCCAACCATGATGTAACAGAGCCAACTAAAAAAAAAGAAGGAAAAAAGGGTATCCACATGATAGAAATAAGGGTGCTTCTACTTGCACAGTTGCACCTAGATAAATCTAGTTTGACGACGATCATTCTCATTTTGTCTTATATTTAAAGCATCACTATAATCAGTAAGTGGTTGGTTATTTTGTGTTGATCCTGCATTTGCAGCTCAGATGCGTTAAAAAGCAACATAACCTTTCTGCTAGCAAAAAGTTGTCATTATTTGTGTTAGTTTTGTTTGAAAGATGTTGTTTTGGATAGAAAGGTTTTGATTGGTGACCAATGGCTGAATTTGATGTTTAACCACAAACCATGTACAAAGTGATTACAAAAAATTAGAAACAAGCATGTTTGAGACTTGCTTCATCGCGTCTAGACTCCATATTGCATCCGAAGAGTGAGAGATGATAAAGTAAAAATGACAAGTTTGACCCCCTACTCTAGTACCATCGATATTGTCCCACTTACCAACCCCTTAAGAGTTGTGCGGTTTTAACTGAATCATATTAAAGAATAAACTAGTCCTTCCCCCAAGTAGTTAACTCGAATCTATTGATCAATAAAATAGTCTCGTTGTGATCCAACCCCTGATTTTTATACCATCACTCACAATCTCTGCCCGTTGAGTTGAAAATGTTGCAGTGTTAAATGAGTGCAGATCCACATGACCACGTTTAAGAATCTTCACTTGGGATTGTTGCCTAAGAACGTGGGACATTTCCTGGTGCAACCTTAACATCCAGTACACGCTGTCCTCGACACAAACTTAAGCCTTGGTGTCAGAAAATTGCAAGGAAAAAATATTTACTGGACAAAGACACGTCACTAGCGCAGCCATTCGCCTCCTCTTGGGTTGGGTGCCTTTCTAATACACTACCTCCTTAGGAGTGCAGGTGTCATAGTCCCAAACGGAGCCAGAGACAACTTTGATACAAAGTGTTACACGCAACTCTAATACGATTCACAGGGGTGGTTAAGTGGGGAAAATATTGGTGTACAAGTAGGGCCGGCCATGAGGGGGCTCAATGTGAACTCTTAAAAATGGGCCCTATTTGACATAAATATAAAATATAAAAATATTTAATTAAATGTCAAGACCTAGCAAAATCACACCAAATGCCTAACCACTGGATCAGCATAATACAATTGTCCAAATTTTGGGGATATATATATATATATACACACACAATTTAGGGGGCCCAAAATGTCAAATTTTTAGGGGAGCTTGATGCTGCGAATCCCTATAAACTACTCAAGGCCAGCCCTGTGTCCAAGGTGAGGTGTCACAGCAAGTAGAAAGAAAAAACAAAAACGAAAGTTGGGGATTTCATTTTCTTGTAAAACAGAGTGAAAGCTACTATAATGCAAGAGACCTTTGAGTCAATTTGAAAACATTTCACATGCGCTTTAGAAATTTTTGAAGTTTGGTAGAGGTATTTAGGTAGTATAATGTCTTTTTTCAGTTATGTATTGTTATTAAAAAAAATGAAGTCATTTTTACCCGTCAACGCATATACTTGTTGGGCCACATAATATCCATTGGTTACAATAATGGACGCATAGCACAAAATAAGTTTGTGTTGTGTTTTTTGATAATTTATGGGCCATGCATGGACCTTTGCCTCGTCGCCCCTAAAAGTAATGCAAAAGTTTTCTGTTTCATGGAGTCTAGTAACTTGCTAAGCTGAATATGACATGGATATTGGCATTACTTTTCTGCCTGCCTGGCATAAATGAGGTTTAGTCATAGCATGTGATTTTCACTTCAGAATGCTTCATTCTTGAAAACTGGACTTTTGGACAGTTCACGGCTGGTGGATTATTTAGTCACCCCAACCACTGAGAAGACAGAAAATGATGAAAAACCAGTACCCATTTTATTTATATATTTATTTATTTTGTATACTACAAAGTACATAAATTTGTCTTTATTCAATGCTGTTCAACGTGGTTATAGAGTTGTGCTAATGAATGATTCTGTAAAACAAGTCCCTAATCCTATATTATCAAATTCTTGGATAAATGAACAGTTTCACATGGTGGATGCAACTTATAAAGTAAAGGAGGCAAGGAAGCAACTGTTTAATGAGAATGGAAGACATCCTAATGATAAGGAAGTCGCAGAGGCAACAGGCCTGACAATGAAGAGACTAAATGCTGTAATGCTAACCCCGAAAGCTCCGAGATCTCTTGACCAGAAAATTGGCATCGATCAGAGTTTGAAACCTTCGGTCTGTCTCTACACCTCTTGTTTCCCTAATGCAAATACTTGTCATATCTGAGTGTTATGGTTTGCTGATGGATCTCTCTTCATTTGGTTTCAGGATATAATTTCAGATCCTGATGCTGAAACAACGGAAGATGTACTGAGAAAGCGATTTATGAAGCAGGATCTAGAGAAGGTATTGGCAAGTCTCAGTTCAAGAGAAACACAAGTCGTGGGGTGGAGGTTTGGCATGGAGGATGGAAGGATGAAAACCCTGCAGGAAATTGGAGAGTTGATGGGTATAAGCAGAGAGAGAGTCCGGCAAATAGAGTCCAATGCATTCAGGAAGCTCAAGAATAAGAAGAGAATAAAAAATTTGCATCAGTATCAATTTTCACAAGCCTGATAGAAATTTTGAATTTATTTAATCTGTAGAGGGATTGGAAATTTTCGTTTATAAGTTTTCTCGTCCAGGTTCCTTTCCTACTAACAACAATGGAAAAGCTTTAGTGCAATTTCGGAATTTCCATTTCCTTTGTAATGCTCATTTATTTCTTCTGTGTTTTAGAAATTGTTTGTGTAGGGAATAACATTTAAGTTTGGATATTTAAACATGGAAGTTTTCAAAATTGTTTGTGTAGAAAATAACATTTAAGTTTGGATATTTACATTGAAGAAAGCATAGATATGGCATGAGTATGGTGAAGTCGATCACTGCACTGAAGGGGTTGTACTGTTCGAAGAGATGGTAAACTCCATTGTACCTGCAAATATACTAGTGGGTTGAAAGGCTAGTTACTAGTACTCTGGTTTCTTGAGCATTGGAAGTGATAAGTTTGTTATGTTAGGTTGAAGGGATTGGAGGTCACTGAGAAGGTGATGAGAGGCTTCAACTTCAACTTTGCACCCAAGCAGAAGTGAAATAGTGGAAGAAAGAATAACAGGGGAAAAGATGTAAGTTGGATGGATGGTTTGGAGCAATGTGCTCAGATCTGATGAAAATGAAGTTCACAAAGTATATGAGGACTATCAAGATTTTCAGCAGTCAGGTATCAACAAACAGATCTTTTCATCATCAGCCATGGCTGTGGATTCATACTTTGAAACAATTAGTTAAGTTTTGTATGGAGGGACGGATCCATCGTAAGGTGGGGAACCCCTATCTTTGAATAGGAGAAGAGGTGGTGAGGTGATGGGTTACTTGAAGCTCTTCGTCATTGTGCGAGAATACAAAATTCATACCAACCATTAAGCTCTAAAAGGTTCATCAAAAGCAAATCCTACTTGCAATGCGATGCATGCTAAATGGATGGCTACACCACATGAGTTTATGATTGTTTTTAAGCACAAATGATCATTACTACTGTGAGTTACAGATAATGTCCATACGCATGCTTGGTTTCTTTTCAAGTCGAACCTATAGGTTATCTGCGGAAGCATGTTATCCACGATAAACTTCCTAAGCTTCTGAAAGAGTGATACTGTTGACCATAAGCGAGGTGAAGTGCTTGCTAAACTACTAAGGGATTTTCAAAAAAAAAAAAACACGCGCTTGTATTACTCCTCTTTCCGGCCAGATGTGCCATGGGAAGATCTTACTATGGACTTCATGGTCATTCTTTCATGAACTCCACGATGTATGGACTTCATTCGTCATTATAAATCACAAGGAAAACAAATTGGCTGATTTTATTCCATGACAAAAGACCATCAATTTTGTTCTGAGAAGTGGTTTTCTTAAATGGCATTCCAAAGTCCATTGGGGCAACTGTTTCTCCAGCTAGTTTTGGCGTACTGCCTGGAATTAGATGATTGAGCCAGTCCTTCAGTCCATAAAGCTTAATTCACCTTCACAATTCCATCAACAGTCAACTGGAAAGACTCTACTTCATTTTGTATATGGTTGTTCCAAAGTACCTCACTGAAGTTGTTCCACTTCCAAATGTCAAGGGAGAAGAATTGCAGCAGAGCATTTGGTGGATAAAGTTGCAAAAGATTGTGCCATGGTGAAGCACAAGTTAAGAAGTCCACGAATATAAAAGCTATATCCATAAACACCAGCGGGATAAAAGTTCAGTCAATTAGTCCATTCCATATCTGGGCCCCCTACTTACAATAAACTAGTTCATTCCATATCTTACAATATGTCAACAATCAGAGACTTGGCACTATCAGAAAAGCAATCAGAGACTGCTTGCATCGATAATTTGTTTTGAAGAATATTCACTGACAAGACAGAGTCGTTTTACGAAATGGAAAGGTACGTAGCTAGTCTAGCCGTATGAGCCACCGTCAGGTTTGTAAGAGAAATACCATCAACAACAATTTGGAGTTTGAATGTTTGTTGAGAACCATGATGTTTGTTAATTGCTAATTAAATGGTCACTTGTTTGAGCTCCATCGGTGGAATTGCTGCATAATTCCTTTCAACTTCTGATCAACTATTTTGTCAAAATCACAATGTGTCGTACTGAAGTGCAGCTCATCAAATAGAGCTAAAGATATGAAGTTCCATTGGCTCTGCTTATCCGATGCAGCAAATGCGGTCTAGATTGAGGGAACACTCGCTCTTAATGCTTTTGATCTTGTTCCTTGTGGCAATATTTGTTGCAATTTTCTCATCCCAACTGATATAAATATGCAGGTGCTGAATTCAGCTGAGAGTAGTGAGAATCTCTCCTCCATACTGCTACTCTACCGAAACTGAGAAGATCATGCATTTTTGTCCTGTGGATGAAGTTCCTCAACCAAGTGTTGTTTTTTAATAATTAGCTTTCTTGGAAGGCCCTAAAAAGATGGGGTTTTATGTTCAGAGATTGCTTTGTTCCTAACTTTCTTGGAAAGTTGCAAAAGCTCGAGTTAGAAATAAATAAAAAAACTAAACTCTCAAATTGTATTCATCAACAAAAATTATTGTACACAAAGACAAAGAGTAGACAAGATTGTTAAATCGCTGAAATTACAAATACTTTCTTTTCTTCTTAATATCCATGGTCAGAAGGATTACATGCATTTTGCTGGAATTTTTTTATTTTTTTATTCCACTGTTGTTGCTCCTAAAAAACCATTCATTCCTAACAAAGGGGTTGATTGAAAGAAAAAAGGGCAAATCAATGGTTTCTGCTTAGGTTTTTTAAGAACCACCCCTTTTTTCCTTGGACGACAAGTACTTGAAGCAATTACTGACTTGAACTATCAGCACCGTCCTCACTGGCGTCATCAATGGTTTCGGCAATACCAACTGCCAAACTCTGCAACTGCCTTCACGTCGAGCTGATCAGATCAGCCACTGGCCAGTCTACCTAGAAGGCGTGCTATCAAACAACCCTTGGATGGTCGACGCGATTCCATACTTTCGGTGCCAGAACACGTTCGACATCGACCTGCATGTGTTGTTTCATCTTCTGATGAAGATAGAATTGGGGCTGATGAAGATAGTTACGTTCATGAATTCAATATGAGAGATTGAGTTATTTGCACCCCTGTAATCTGTTTGTACCACAGCAGTCCCTACCGACTTAGGTCGGTTTTAAAATTTTCAAATCGAAACCGAACAGATCATTAACAAAACTGATCCGAAATCGAACCGATTCTAATTTATGCAAACCGTAACCGAACCGAACCGAACCGAACCGACTATTATATATATAAAATCGAACCAAAATCGAAATAAAACCGAACCGAAGTGAATATTTTAAACATATTATATTATTTAGATATAAAATATATATTATTTATTATATATATTCGGTCGGTTCGATTTGGTCGGTTAAAATCACATAAAAATCGAAAACCGAACCGACCACTTTGATTTTGAATTTTTAAAAAATGAAACCGATTCGAGCCGAATTTAAACCGAACCGACGGTTCTGATCGATTCGGTCGGTTTAATCGGTTTGATCGATTTTTTGTTCAGCCCTATATGTCAATGATTTTGACGCTATTGCGTCACCCCATAAATACTAAGTCCCACCCCGCGATTCACACTCTTCAGATTTTGATGGACAAATTCACTAATGCATGACTGGTTATGTACCAAAGCTTATGATTTCGATTTTGGGACCTTTATGAACCACAACGACTAACCAATTAAAGTTGATTTGATTCACCAAATGGAAAAGGTTTTGGAATATAAGTCTCTACCAGGTATTAAAGTTGTGCGTTTAGTTGCAACAAAGTTATAGGGTACGACATCTAATTGGTGGAGAGATTTGACCATAGAGACAGTTGTTGGGGAAGGGACTAGTTCAACTTGCCCTAAGATGAAAAATTATACAACATAATTCATCCACAAAGATTATCAGCAAGATTTGTTTGGCAGGGTTCATAAACTTACACAAGGCAAGTCTACAATTTCTAAATACACAAAGGATTTTGTCTTTTGTGCAGTAGACTGAAAATAAATGAATTTGAACAACAAAATATTGACAAGTATTTACATTGGCTTTCTCAGGCTATACAGGAGGCTTTGGATATAATTTTGATTATTACCATGACAAAAGCAGAGCAGTATGCTAAAAAGGTCGAAGCACGTTCATAATATCATTTGACTACTTCAGCTATATCATAGCTTTGGTCCCTACCACATTGCTAAACCAGTAGCACGTATTGTTGCTTACAATCCTAATTTCAAATGTTCGGATGTGGACAAGTTGGTCATTTTTGTTGAGATTGCCCGAAGGATAAGATCATTACCCTTATTGCAGAATGAGACGATGATTCCCTCTCGGGATGATTTGCCATGGATTTGCAAATCAATGATTGAAAGAAAAAAGGGGTGGTTCTTAAAAAAACCTAGGCAGAATGCTAATCCTTGTTGTCCAAGGACTCAGTATATTGCACTCTATCCGTGCATGTTCCAGTCCGACCTTCGATTTACAGTTCTAGAGATATTCTTGGAATAATTAGACTTTTTGGCATTCCTTCTGTTCAAATGGGTCCTAATGGTTGGAAGGTTATGATTTCTTCTTATGCGAGAGCATTCTTTCTGGCATTCCCTTGACTGTTAGGATTCTGCACTTAGTGGTTGGTTGTTGGTGACCAAAAACATATGCATCCTCCGTTCTCCTGCCTATTTTGGGAAGCTCAGTGACGACATCAGGGACTGGTCAAGATACTGGTTTTATGCTTTTGTCAGTTCTAGCTATTTGAACTTTCAAGGTCGTCAGATTGTGCGTTCGTTCTGAGTCCCTAACAAACGGAGGGGTCTGCAACTAACTGTGGAATATTAGATGATCAGTGATCATTTCTTGAGGCTTTCTGTGGAGGCATTCCTCTTTAATGACATCTTGGATCATAGTGGTTTGTACATCATGAACGAGGTGGCGATGGGCTTTACTTATCGAATCCCAAGCTGAGGAGATCGTTGCTCGTGCTACTCTCGTTGGTGTTGGTGATGCGAGCATTGATGGAAAAATGAGCTCAGGCAGGGATGTTACGGGTCTTGATGCTCATGTTAGTGTTGGTGTTGTTGGCCCGACTTTTAGGAAGATGAAGCTTCTTAGGCCTGTTAGCCCGTCGAAACAACTGTTTATAAGTTTTGACGGTGTTCCGAATAAGCGGCCTCCTGGCTCCATTTGTGGCATTGTCTGAACTGCTCATCACTCGAGTTTTGCTGATAAGAAGGTTGTGAAAAAGGATTGCTTATCCCTCGAGGAGGTCGAGGAAATGAACTTGGCAATGGAGAGGAGCAAGAAAGAAATAACTTGTCCCTTGGACGATAATGCAAATAGGCTCCTTTCTACTTACGGTGTGCCCGACGTTGCTGAATGGTCTAATGATGACTCTCGAGTTATCGATGACAAGATGCTTCAGCTGGCGATGGAGCAGTCTAAGGAGGTCGCTGACCATGGTCAGAGTTTTGAACTTCTTCCTCCTCGATCTCCTTCCATTCATGTCAATGTCGCAATTGAGTTCTTAGTTTATTCTCCCGCTCGTTTGGATTCCTTTGCTCCTATCGCTATTACAATTCGTTCTACTCTTGCCACTACCACTACGGAGCGAGAAGGCAATGGTGGTGTTTCTGTTATCACCGTTGTTCTGCCTTCTCTTCCGGCCATTGGAAGTGGCTCATCCACAGATTAGTAGGAAGGAGCCCATCCCTGACGTGCAGGATGGTGCACGTAGGTTGATCAATGAATGGCATAGGTGAACGGTGAAGAGGCCTTCGATGCCTATGCTAGATCCTAGCATTCATCTCGACTATGGTCTTAAGCAGATAATGGATGGGGTGATGGATTCAGAGTATCGGGCTGGTTGTAACCAAGTGGCTTCTCTAGAGAGGAAGTTGGCATCACTGTTATTAGTGTTTTCTCACGTCCTTCGGCGATTTGTCGTGTTGAAAACGCAGTGTGCAGAGTACGAAAAGGCAGCCGGGACTACTCGGGCCTCCTTGATTGAGGTGGAGGGTGTGCGGGATAAGTTTGCAGCTGACCTCGAGTCTTAGAAGGTTGAATTGATCATATTTTGTGCACGAGTGGACGAGGTAGAGAAGGAGTTGTCTATCGAGAAGGTGGGTCATGACGAGGTCGCGCGTGTCGTCATTGAGCAATCCGTTAGTCATGAGATTGCCGAAGAGCGGGTGGAACAGTTAATAATTGCGCTTGATGAAGTCAAGGCGGATATTTTTGCAATGTTGACCACCGCTGAAGGACGACTTATAGCAACTAAGAATGAGCTTGCCGCAACAAATGACAGGCTTAGGATTGCGGAGGCGGAGGATTGGAAGAGAATTGTCGACAGACAAATTGAGCTTTTTTATTATATTGAGGGGTTTGGCATTCATTTGTCTAAGTGTCGTCATTTGGTCGATCAAGTCTTCGAGGATGAAGATGGTGAGGAAGGTGTTCTGGGCCCTTCAAGTGATCCGGTGGGCAAAGAACCATAATTTCCTCCTCCTTTTGATCTCACTCCATCATTTGCTTTTGTTGTCGATGAGAGAGCCTTGTCTCCTTTTGCTGTTGGTCCAGTTGCCCTAGGGATGGCAGTGGGGCGGATTTTCACGGATATCCGCCCCACCCAATCCGTTTGGGGCGGTTTTGGATATGGTTGAATGGGTTTTCGGATGGTTTTAGGTATCCAAAAAATATCCGTTCACTATTCGGGGCGGATACGGATTTGGCCATATCCGCCCCGCGGATATCCGTTTAAGTAGTAAAATTACTAGAATACCCTCGGTTAAATTAGTGAAATTACACTACTATATAAAAGCCAAAGTTACCCCTCTCACTCGCATTCTCCCGGCTCCCCCCTCCCCCATTCTCCCCCTCTCACTCACATTCTCCTCCCCCTCTCATTCTCACATTCTCTGTCACAGACTCACAGCGATTAGCAAAGGCGAGGTCGAAGGCGGAGGCGGAGGTCGAAGGCTGAAGCTCGAAGGGTCGTCTTCGTCCCTTCATCTCCTTCTCAGAATCTCAGACACTCGAAGACGAAGGGATTACTCCTCCCTTCTGCTGAGATTTCGCAAGGAAGATCCATCATCCTCCCTCTTCATGCCGCTGCTGCGTCTTCCTCCTCGCGGTGATCCCCTCCCTTCCCCTGCTCCTCTTCGTCCCTTCATCTCAGAGAGATCTCTATTTGAAGATCAAGATCACAGCGAAGGCGGTCGTCGCCCCTTCTCCTTCTTCTTCTACTTCTCCTTCTTCTCCTTCCCAGATCTATGATCTGATCAGATTTGATCTTAGATCAGATCTGAGTTCTGATCTGAGATCAGATCACAGATGTGATCAGAGATCAAATCTGATATGATCTATCCGATCTCATCAGATCAGACCTCGATCTCATCAGATCAGACCTCGATCTGATCTCGATCTCAGATCTCATCATATATGATCTGATCTCGATTTCGATCTCATCAGATCAGCTCTCATCAGATCTGATCTCATCAGATCTGATCTGATCTCGATTTCGATCTGATCTGATCTCGATTTCGATCTGATCTGATCTGATCTCGATTTCGATTTCGATCTGATCAGATCTGATCTCGATTTCGATTTCGATCTGATCTGATCTGATCTCGATTTCGATCTGATCTGATATCGATTTCGATCTGATCAGATCTGATCTGATCTCGATTTTGATCTGATCTCGATCTCGATCTTAGAGTTCAGATTAGATCTGATTTTTTTTGGTAATTTGTTGTAATTTTTGATCGATTTTGTTGTAATTTTTGATCGAATTTGTTGTAATTTTTAGATCGTTTTTTTTTTCTTTTGGAATTTGTTGTAATTTGTTTATATTAGAGATTCAAATATCTGATTTTATTTTTTAAATTTGTATGTTTTTTTTTTTTTTTTTTTTTATAAATGATCGTTTAACTGTAATGTGAATGTGGGTATGGACCAAACGGATATCCGGGGGCGGGGCGGATATCCGCAAATCCGTCTGGGGCGGGGGCGGTTTTGAAAAATAATACCAAACGGATATGCGGGGCGGATTTTAATCCCCGCAATTCTCAGCGGGGCGGGGATGGATTTGCTTAAATCCGCCCCAATCCGCCCCGTTGCCATCCCTAAGTTGTCCCTCTTCCATCAGATGATCATGCTGGCGATGTTGTGATTGCCTTTACCGTTTTATCCCGACAATTCAGACGTATTGGTCGACCCGAAGTTTTTATGAGTAAGTTGACTCGTTTGTCCCAACTTTTACTTCGTTTGTCTAACGTATTGGTCGACTCGAAGTTTGTATGAATAAGTTGACTCGTTTGTCCCAACTTTTATTTCGTTGGTCTGACGTATTGGTCGACTCAAAGCTTTTGTGAGTAAGTTGACTCGTTCGTCCAACTTTTACTTCGTGGTTGATCGGACCAGAAGTTTGTTGTTTATATCTGATTTACGCGTCCTGACATGTGGCTTGGTGTGTCGATTGCTTCGTATTGTCGAGCTTTAATGCCTTGATTCTATTGTTCGGGCGTAGGATGGGGGTTTTGAATTCGTAGTTTTATTGATATTCCCTTCTCGGGTACTTTAACAATCCATAGTGGTAGTTATTCTTCCCATAAAGTTACACTATGTTGTATAATCCTCTTGTGAATATGCATTGCATCTTTCTGACTGTTGATCGATTGATGTCGTTCCTTATGTCGATAGGGGGTTGCATCCTAGTTGCCTGGTTTTGTATTGTCTTGGAGTATGCTTTCGTATTATCGGATTTGTTTATGTTCGTTGCAACTTCTTTCTCCATGAATCTCCTATAGTTTCGTTGGTCGTTCGTTGAGTATGTTATTGTTGTGAGGTAGCTAATGGAATCAGAATGCTTCTTAATCGAGTCGTTGGGTAGTATCGAATTGTCCAATCATGCTCACATCAACATCAGCTGCCAAGGTTTTTGGTCAAGTTTTGTTCGTCTAATCAAACTTGATTTCGTCAACTTCGTTTTCAATAATGGAGGAGGCGTTATTGGCCTTGTTATGGATAGTATGGGTCAAGCTTGCATCTGTCAATAGGGTCTTTGGATTGTGTCAGTTGGTTGATCCTCTATTTAAGTGCAAATTTCTCCGTGTTTCCCGCTGGGAATTATCGCATTGGTTTCTTTGATCTCATTTGATGGCGTTGGCGCTCCTACTTCGATATAGATCAGCTAGAGTGGGCTGTGTTACTGGTTGTTTATTCGCTTGGCTTGACTGTTTGCTTTTTTCAACTATGTAGTGTAAGGCGTATATCAGTTCTATGGGTTGTTTTCTTTTTATCCTGCAGTGGTATCCACCTTCTCTTTTCCTTTGAGCTACTTATCTGGTAGCCCGGTGAATTTGTCGAGTTGTCCTCTTTGAACCCAATGCTCAATTTCATCTTTCAGGTTGTAGCAGTCTTCGGTGTCGTGGCCTTGATATTTGTGGAAAGAACAATATTTGCTCTTATCACGCCTCTCCAGGTCTCCTCTCATTTTGAACGGTCAGATGACGTCTTCCTGTTTTGCCATGGATTTCAGTATGCTTGCATGGCTCGTTTTCAAGATTGTAGCACCCCGTATTTTTTTTAATACTTATTAAATTTTATATTTATCTTTGTGTGATTGTCTTCATGAAGTTATGAGCATATGCATGAGCTACTTGTTTGTCTATGTGATCTGTGGTTTGTTTCTTAATAATGAGGGTTACCAGAAAATCTATTTTGGAATGGTTTATGATTTGGACTCTAATGATGTTTCATTTGGTAAGTTATTGGCTTATTGTAGAATTAATTACCTAATCACCTCCTCTATCGAATCTCAGGACGAGATTCTTTTGAGGTGTATATATTGTAACACCCACATTTTTCTAACTATATAAATTTATTTTATAGATAAATTATTTTATTTCCCTATTACTTTGATTAATGTATTATTTTTCATGCATTAAAGTTTTAATAAAATGGGGGTTCGTTTATAAACTAATGTTATTTTTCTTTTGGGTTTGGGCTTATTTTTTTATACTTTGAACTTGGACCATTCTTTCATTAGGTTTCGTATTGACCTGGGTTTTATTTTTTCTTGCTAAAGTAGAAGAGATAAATAAAATAACAATAATACATAAATAAGGTATGACAATTGGCTGCCAATAGCTTATTGCATTTTTACCATTTTTCTTAAAAACCCTAATTTGTTAGAGGGTCTATTCATTTTGTGTGTGGCGGTTAGAAAAAAAAAAGGAGAAAGCAAAAAGGGAGATAAGAGATTCTTTTTCTCTCAACTTCTCTAATCATTGAAAACAAACAAAACAAAACAAAAACAAAACAAAACAATAAGAAAATAGATAAACCATGAAAAAGATGGGGAGACTTTCATCAAACAAATCAAAAGATAAAGGTTTACAACAAAGTCTGTTTGTTCTTCTTTTGGTCTGCGTCTCGCCAATCTTTGCAGCTGAATCCATTCACAAGTGAGTCTTATTTTTCCCAACCCTTATGTTTATAAAATTTTGGTTTGTTGATGTGCTGGAGTCAATTTACAACTATATGCTTGGGGGCAATAACTTTGTATTTGTAGAAATCTTGATAGTTTTATTTTCTTGTCAGTGAGAATAAAATGTCTTCTTGTTTGATTAAAAAAATGTAAACAAGGTCGGAAACATTTTTCAATTATGAGCTTAAACTTATTTGTGTATTCTATCAGTCTTGATTCTGTGCAGTTTTTCTATGCTAGTTTTGATTGGGTTCTTTAGGGTGTATTGTATCATGCTATATATCAAAATTTCCTATTGGAGTCTAGTTTCTAAAGGATTTTACGGTATCACAATCTGAATTTTGTGCGAAAAGATATACTTGTTTTAGTGACAAGAGGTAAATCTGGATGAATGTTGACAGATGACCTATTTTGTTTGTAATATTTGTAATGTTACAGACATAATCAGGGGGTATACTTTATATGGTTGGAAACCTCTTTGTGTCTACTTTCTATAGCCCTTAACGGTAGTCAATTTGGATTTCTAATGTGAAAATTATGTACATTTTGAATGATGACTTGTCAAACTGTCTAGTTATGACAGCCTGTTCATTTTGGTATTGTTTGGAGGGTTATTTACCCGACTGTTTGGCGACTAAAACTAGACTAGTTACAACTGAGTTGGGGGATGTTTAAATTGATTAGAAAGTCGAAAGGTTTGGAAAAAATTTGACTAGGTTCTGGTTGGGTGGTGAAACTGTAATTGAATGCTTCGGAGTATGTGATTTGAATTGTTGCAGCGATGATCTTCCTCAATGCTTCCTTGGATGTGGAATGGGTAGTAGAGTTAAGGACTTTGATTGTTCTATGAATGGATTTTTTGTTTGATTTATTTCCATGGAGTGGTGATGTGTGTAGAAGAATGTTGAAGAGTTGATGTTTGTTTTCTTCAAGAACACTAAATATGTGGGGATACAATAATTTTGGTATAGGAAATATATAATGATTGTGTGTTGGTTAAGAATTGGTATTGTTGTCTTGTTAGCCCGTGGCATCATGTAGAATGAATTGTGTAGTTTGGGTTGAACGTGTTATTACTCGTGTCCAGATTGTCAACATTCTTTGTATATTGTCCGAATTATTTTTCTTTACATATACACGAATGGAGGCAATGACTGCTAAAGATTATGACACTAGTACTAATTGTGTAGTTTGGATTGTTATGCAAATTGACTTGCTAAAAAGTATCCTCGTATTGATTGGGTTTGATCTCTGTTTTGTTATGGAAAAGTTATTTATGAAAAATGCTAGTTTTTCCAAAAGAATGGGTTAATATTGTGGTTGATTTATTTATGGTTAACAAAGTGTCACCATAAAAGAGTTTTGAGTTTTAGTTGATTTTTTATGCTCTTTTCCACAACTCCGAAAAAAAATGTGAAAAAAAAGAAATTATTTTATTATACAAACTTGCTTCTATATGTGTGATATAATTTTAGTATGCAGACTTGCTTGCATATCGAGTGCGCCGTTCCATGTGAGTTTGGTAGTACGTGTAATATTTAGGAAATGTTTGCCATGGATCAAACTTCGGGTGAGATGACATGTTCCTCGATGTGGCACTCCACTTGAAACATGTACGCTCCGAGTGGTTTCGAAGGCAAGGGAGGCATACTTGGGTGAGGTGTGTTCGACACAAGGAGGATGGTGCGATTGTGGAAAAAGAAGCGATATTTTTCTGTATGTGCATGATTGCCTTAAGGGAATAAACTAAATGCTCATTCGACCTTTGAATGAGAACTATATGTCTTTTTAAAGGTAGAAAATGTGTTTTGTTGATATTTTAATAATATTCTATTATGACTACGATTGGTATCGTTGTTTGAAAATAAATTGCATTTATGAGAATTAATAACTCATAAAATTTATCCGTTTGTTTCTAACCGTTTCGTGCAGGATGGTAAGTCTACTAACAATGTTTGTAGGTCGAACTTACCATATTCAACCTTCACTTTGTAAGTTTTGGTAAAATACATTTATATTTTAAGCATGATAAACTTATTAGTATGCAATGTTTACCTCGTTGAGGAACTACAAGACTTTGAGTATTATTTTCTTGTTTATGAAATTTTCATGTTAAAACGTGTAAATTATTTTATAAGGATGGGGATTACTCATACCAGCTACCTAACTGATCCAAGTGAGCTTTTGCTTCTTGAGTACGTTCTTATTGGAACATAGTCATTTGGTCTTTATCAGGTTATAGAGTTTTTGGGCGGCATCTTTGGCGGTTTATTTTTATGGAGCGATCATCTTCAAAGAGTTACCCGGCTAGAATTTTTGTCTATGTTGATTTATTTAATGTTTCTGTTGTTAAATTTTCACGTCCCGAGTTTCGGGGAAGCGAATAATCATTATCCAACGTGGATATAGGGATTTTCGTTTCTTCAAAAATCGTGGCGTGACAGTCGTGTAGGGTTTATACGCCTTCTTCATCACGCTCATTACCTGTTTGTGCCTGGGTTTCGAGGATTGCAGCTTCCCGGACTCTTGCTGGTTGAATTCGGACCTCCCATTAGTTCAATGCCTATTTGACTGAGCACTTTCCTCTAGGGGTCTGTCATATATCCTTATTTCCTCTCCCTTTTCTCGTTTTTTCAGGTGGCTTTCCCTTTCGGGTTCATTTTTCTCTTTGGCGACTATCATCTCCTCAAGATAAATGTGTTTTTGGGTGGTCTTCAATAGAATTGTCATATTCTTCAGAGAGTCGAAAAATGGTCATTTTTTCAATCTGGGGGTGAAAGTAGCAATGGTCGTGTCGTCGCTGCAATTGTCGATCATTGTTAGCTCGTTAGTAAAACGAGTAACGTACTTTCTTATTGTCTTCTTGGACTTCTGTTTGACATGAAGTAATTAGTGCGACCCCTTCCTCATCCATTGATTGTCGATGAACCTCGTGATAAAGGCGGTGGCTAGCGTCTGGAAGAAGTCTATCGATCTCGGTGGTAGGTTGTTGAACTAGCTCATCGTTGTAGAGACGAGAATATTCAGAAATGTTCTGCATAAGATGGATTTCGTGCTCTCTTTCAACTCCATCATGTGGTGGAAGTGTCGCAAGTGGCATGTCGGATTGGTGGTGCCATCATACGTTTCAAACTTTGGTAGGGTGAACTTCTTCGGCATGGGAGTCACCATGAGTGCATCGGAGAATGATGGTTTGGCCAACTCGTACAATACATTAGGATCTGTGACTCTGATTCTGAATGAGATTTCAGCGGGGTCCCATCTTGAGGAGGTTCGTTGCTTTCGAAATTCCCTTGTTGAGGTTCTGCAGGAACTTCGTTGCTTTCTCCGGCTTGGTTAGCAGAGTTTTATTGGGGCGACACTCGAACATGGTCGGTGGACTGAGTGGGTTCTTGGGTGAGTTTTTTCACCAATTTGATCATACGGTCTATCTGGGCCATGAGTTGATCTACACGAGGGTCCGTGGTAGCGCCGCCGGATGTCTGAGATGTTCGGGCTATCGCGCGCCGTGGATTTTCATTGTCGGGCACAATCGTTCTGGTGGTTGTTGCTGGTTCAAGGTGTGCACCACTAATAGCGCAACTTTGCCGGGAGGAGGGTTGCTTTGATTGTTGTCGGGTTGAGGGTCTATAGGGTGTTCCATTTGTTCTGAGAGCTCCTTGATCGTTGATAAGAGCTAAGGAAGTTTGCTACTGTAGATTTTCTTCTTGAAATGAAATTTGTCGTTCCCCACGGACGACGCCAAACTAATGCGTCCAAAATCCGTTCTCCTGTAAATCCAACCTGCAAAACAAATGTTAGATTGCCAAATACCACCTTTTTGATAGCCAAAAATACTTTGATGCTTAAGTCAGTAATTCAGTAACTCAGTTGGAGAAGGAGATAAATCTGGACAGAACTCAGTTAAAGTTGCATACCTTTGTCGAATGTTTCATTTACCTTATGTAGTTATCGTAGTTAACGCTCTGTGTGACTTAAGCATGTGAGGCACAATGAGGGTAGACGTTTTTTGTAACGTCCCCGAAAACATAACTCCTTCCAAGACTATTTTTCTTGTAACGTTCCCCTAGAGAGAACTCATTTGGGCCTGGACTCGAGCTTTTGGTTATGGATTGTTCTGATGGGCCCTGTTTGGCTTTTATGATTGGATTCACCCTTTTGGGATTTATAAATTAACCTGATTTTGGGATACTTGATCCTCGTGATGGACGATATATGTCATGTGTATGGCTACGATAACAATCTTATTTGATATATAATTATCAAAACTAATTGAAGGTAATGGTGGTGAGGGTGTCCACTACACGATAATAAATAGGAAAAAATGTATGTGAGGTGCCAACAAACAATAAGATGCAATAAGACAATAACCATGGAGTTGATTAAAAAAAAAAAAAAAAAAAAAGACATTCCTTGGATCCCTTTAATCCGAAAGGCTGTTGGACGGTTGGGGGGCCCTCAACCCACAAATGAGTCCAAGTCGGTGCAGCCCTGGAGTCGGAACGGCACGTCTTTCTATATCATCCTCTTCACCAATCTAAACTAAACCGTATATTATACGGTACGTATACGAAATTTCCCTCTTCACATACGTATTTCTCTACCCTTACCCTTTAATTCCTAATTATTGGGTAAAACAAATGAACCAAATTAATCTCAATTAATTATACAGTGCAGTGTCTCTCTTCAGCTTACTTTTTAAAGTAAGAGAGTTGGGGTTCGTCTTTACAGATCGGTCTCTGTTATTCTTCTCTCATTCTCTCCATCCAATCGATCCGTCACTCACTCGCAGAATTTCTTCTCTTCATCTCGTCTCAATCGATTCTCCTCGCATCGTTGCTTAATGGGTACGTCTCTGATTCCCTCTTTGTTTCATTGTTTTCCACAATTGAATGAAAATGGGGTTTTCTTGGTTTGATTTGTGGCGATTGAATTTTTGTCAAGATTTGATTTTTCATTTGGTTGAGGCAATTCGGGGTGGTTTTGAGATCTGGGTATGATTTGGTTTTTTTTTAGATTGGTATAAGCAAAATTTGAAACCCTTGATTTTTAGCCTAATGTTGGTTTGTGTGTCGAGGATTGAATTTGTGCAGTTTGAGCGATACCCAGATGTCAATTTGTTGTTTGGAGATCAAAATATCAGGTGTGTGTGATTGATTTGGTGTTTTTGATATTTATTCAATTGTGTTGAATCATCGGGTTTAGGCTTAGAAGGGGTTTATTGATTGTAATCTCTTAGTGAGAATTTGCAAAAGGTGCAAGTGAAAAGAAGAAAAGTTACATGCAGAGTGCTAGTTAGAGGGTCTATGATAGGATCCAGAAAGGGTTCATGCATGCAGTTGCTGAAAGGGAACTACCATAGGAAATTAGCTGCACGCAGTGTTAACGTGATGTAATGTTGTATTGCTCCAATAGGAATCAGTTGCCCAATCCTGTTACTTCTAGTTTAAATGTTGATTGGATGAGCGCCGTTAAATTTTATGATGGAAGTGTGTGATGGTCCCCATGTTAACTTGAGACTAAATTGTCACTATGTCAAGATCTGTATACTGTCAATTACATACTAAATGCACTGGAACCTGGTTTTTGGTTACCCTTTACTTAGCCAATTAATAAACTTTACCATTCATGAGGTTTGTCATTAATGAGTAGATTGCGCAGTGGCTTCCTTGGTCTTTATCCCCCACCCAAAAAAAAAAAAAAAAAAAATTTAAAATAAAATTCCCATGTTTTTTGAAGTATGTGAAATGCATCATGATTTCATCCTTTCCTGAATAAGCCACTGGTCTTTTGATGTAGTAAGGAGGATTCCTATTAGACCTGGATAAGAGTAGGAAAGCTTTTGGAAATTGAACTTGAGTGTTCTATGAGATGATAGTTGTCTTCTATGAAGTTAAAACGACATTATAACGCCGATATAACTCCAATATAACTATTAACGGGGGTGAGCCGTTACGTTATGACATTATCACGTCATAGTATCACAGCTCTGATATAACGGCGTTATATGACCGTTATTCAGATAACGTTTTTTTTTCAATAACCCCATTTTAACGTTTTGTTCTAATACATTAAAAAAATCACTCATTTCATTCTTGATCGAACGAGAACCCTAGACTCATAGGAAATAAGGACTTGAGCTAGCCGTTATCAATCGACAGATAACCAGACCTCGCCGTTTGACAAATAATGAAAGTAGAAGGGAAGAAGACGAAGAGTCGATTGCACTCTCTATTGCGATCTCACTCTCATACGAAGGGCATACGAAGGGAAGGTGTTTTTATTAATTTTTTGTTTTTCAATTTAATGTTATGAACATGATTTACTTTTTTGACTCTATAATACATTAATACTTTGTGGGAGTATTAAAAATATATTTAAAAAATTATTCCATTATATCCTTTTTGACTCTATAATACATTAATACATTGTGGGAGTATTAAAAATATATTTAAAAAACTATTTCCTTATATACCATTATATCCCGATATATCCTGTTATAACCTATAACGCTTTTGGACCGTTATGGGTCCGTTATCCGTTTTAACTGCATAGGTTGTCTTTGTTCTAAGGTGTGTTCAAAATTGCATCGGTTGCTAAAAGTTCATTAGTGTGATTCCATCCGTTAGTAATTGATAGAAAATTATCAAAATAAAACCGAATTGTTTTGTAATGGTTTCTTGTTGATTCTTACATAAGGTGTCATACTAGTGAGTTGCTCTTTAATTTTTGTCTGGAACTTTTGGAATGTGGAAATCGAGTTTAAATGTTGGCCAACTATGACATTTTAAAGAACAAGTTTTATGAAATTTTAAATAGAAAGTTTTACAAGGATTTTATATATTTATTTCATGTAGATGGAATTTTTAAGAGATGATAACATGGTGTATTTTTTGTTCTCTGGTGGAGAATAAATGCGGTGACTAAATTCTTTATCTTGTTTATTCTATTTGCTTAGGTCGGATAAGCTTATATTATTATTCTATCTATTGATTGTTTTATGAAATTTTAAATAGAAAGTTTTACAAGGATTTTATTTATTTATTTCATGTAGATGGAATTTTTAAGAGATGATAACATGGTGTATTTTTTGTTCTCTGGTGGAGAATAAATGCGGTGACTGAATTCTTTATCTTGTTTATTCTATTTGCTTAGGTCGGATAAGCTTATATTATTATTCTATCTCTTGATTGTTTTCAGTCGGTTTCGGGTGGGGTGTGGTGGGGAGGTCTATTCATTTTTTGTGCATTGTTCATTAATTATATCTCAGCATGTTTTTAGCTCCTCGTATCTTACTTTTTGTATACTTCTTTTAATATGATCTTCCTCTAAGTATGGGAAAGAATAGGAAAGCCATTCTAGAAAGACAATTGAAAACGTGCATATTTAGTAACAAGTTTTGCAAAATAGATTGTCTTTCTCTTTAGATGGAGGGAATAATATCAAGTTCTAGGACGATGATTGGTGTTAGGCGGAATCTCTCAACGATGAGGTTCTCATGGATTGAGAGGACAAGCAGAAGTTCAAATGATCAAAGGAGTATCCTTGACGTCTTTTTCCTGTAACAATTGGAAGTAGTGTCTCTCGACGATTTATGAGTTGTTTCTTTGAGATTGGCATGAAGGAAGAAGGAGATTCTATTTAGGCAAACTAAGCTCTACTTTGAATGTAGAAAGTTGTGTGAAACCGTGTGTCAGAAGACAGATGCAAGTGAATGACCTGTATTGGGTGTAGTTTGAAAAAATAAGTTGTAAGATCACTGAAATGTTTGGCATCACTTCCTTAACGTTTTGGTGTCTTGTGGTCGTTTGTGGTTGCTAGTCGATATCTTCAGAAGTGAAAAGTATAGTATACTGTTTATGGTAAATGGTTGGAGATATGTACGGCCATTTAGGTTGGGGGAGTGTAATGATTAGATGGAATTATATTACACATTTTGAGATAGACTTGTGATTTGGATAATACAGATATAATTACGATAAATTGTACAAGTTTAAGTTGTTTGGTTTGCTTTAGATTTAATGTGATTGTATGCATTTGGTATGGTAGTATGGATTTTCTTTTGAGGGAGGCCTCAACGTGAGGCTAGCTCAGGCAGTCATAAGGCATGATGCTTGGATGGAACGCCTTGGGTCGCCTCGCTCCTCAAATTGCCCTACATAGGTTATGTAACAACCCATATCATATGCCCAACATTAAACATGATTCGAGTACATAAGCTGCAAGTGTTAAGTATATACATTAACGTTGCTATTATGGATTGTTAATTTTTTAATCTGTTGTCCTTTCGTGGCAACCCACTTTCGGCTTGTTCTTAATCTTCTATAACTCGCCCATCTTTCTTTATTTAAGCCTTTTTAATTTGTTTAACTCACTTGTTATAGTGATTCTGAGGCTTTGGTTGTTTTAAATTACATTAAATTTTTAACTCATCCTTTTTAAGTGCTAATTCTGGAAGCTCCATCAGTTCAACAATTTTAACTAATTTGAATTGAATATAGATCGGTTGATGAAGTGGAATGTAGGCAAGTTTCCCTGCCTTAGATGTTCAGATGGGAATGTTTCAAACTATTGTCTTTATCTGAACGGAACAAAAGGAACCATTGTTGCCTTCATCATATACTGGCTTGTTAGATTAACCGTTTGGAGTAAGTTAACACTCTTGACAAGGGTTACAAATAAATCTCGTGTGGAAGTATAGTAGGAAAAATGCCCTTCAGAAGCCGTTTAACAGGATCCCTGATGAGATCCCAATAGAACTCCGAATCATCAGTAAACTTCATCAAAGAAGAGTTATATCTTCCGAAATATATAACTACATTTTCTTGCAAGTTTCCTCCTCTCTTGTATCTATAGTAACTAAAAAATAAAAATACTACGTGTTTCGAGCAAAATATTTCAAGTCAGCAATCAAAGAAAGAAAAATACATAGGCTTTTGAAATGAAAAGCAGCTTAACTGAAAGAATCTCTGATTTAATAAAGTATCTAGACTAATTCAAAATCACGCATCAAAATGTCATTGTTGCTTGTTCACAAATGTAATTATACATTTTTTTTTCCAGGGGATGACTGTTACTCAACCCAACTCATAGATGGAGATGGTGCATTTAATGTCTCGGGACTGGAAAAGTTTTCAAAAGGAGTAAAGCTAGGAGAATGTGGACTCTCCTATGCAGTTGTCTCTATCATGGGCCCCCAAAGTAGTGGTATGCATTTCTCTTCTCTGGACTTACTGAATGCATAGGGATCTTTGTAGCAAGATATTCCTTAATACCTTTTCTTCGCTGTGAATTTGGGTCTTGCTCTCTGTTTCATGTTGCAAAATGCTTCATCACGAGTGATCATAAAAATCTTGACAATGATGCTGAAGAATTCCTAGTATCCAGTAATTACTTGAGTGGATTTAACCTTTCAAAAAAACAGAAAGAAAGAAACTTCAATGTATCTGATGTCGTTGTCTTGTGTTACTTCCCTTATCCCAATAGGTTGACAGTTATGATCCCAGTAGATGCCAACTACCTTGCATCACTGAAAATAAATATATACAAAATTGTAAATGTGTTAATTTTTTTGTTTACCTGATTTGGCAGGGAAGAGCACACTTTTAAATCATCTTTTTAGAACCAACTTCAGGGAGATGGATGCTTTTAGGGGCAGGTAAGCGATCATATTCTAACTTTGTGTCATTGCCTATGCTACATTCTAGTTTTGGTCATACTTGAGGCATAAAAAAATCTTCTTTTCTCAGGTCCCAGACGACCAAAGGTATTTGGATGGCTAAATGTGGTGGTATAGAACCTTGCACCCTTGTCATGGATTTGGAGGGTACTGATGGAAGAGAAAGAGGAGAGGTATGTTTACTAATCTTCATATTCTCTTAATTACTCAACATTAGTTACAACATTTTGTTTTGATTATTGTATTCCATTGGCGTCCTTGATTTTGAATGTTACATATGGTTGATGGTAAACTTGTCAGCTGATTAAATGTCTGTCCCATGGCCAAGGGACCCATGCCGTAGTTCACTATCCAATGCAATCTCAATATCCAACAGGGGGTGCTAATAAGTGGCCAAAAAAATTTTGGACGCTTGAATCAATTGGTTGTGGTTCTTCTAAGAAGCGTCTGAAGGCTGAGGTTGAATATGCACGTGATGGATACTGTCAACGACGCTTCTCTGCCAGCAGTTCTGGTCCTCCTGGATCCCAGCAAAGCAAAATTGATTAAATCTGGTGGTCTTTTGGCCCAGGCCCATGACCAAATGTAGAAAAAGAACAATATGGCTTTGTTGCGTGTGTAGGTTTTAACCAAAATCTAGTGGATTTCTATCACTAGGTCCAATCATCTCAGTATAAAAAATAATTTGGGAGGTCGGAGAAGGTATCACATCATTTGTGAGCAAATTTTGAATCTTTGAAAGGTTCTAATAACTTTACCCTACAAAAAATAGTAACATGAGTGGTAATGTTCTCTAGTAGAAGATATGTAGTGAGATTTGGGAATATGGGATTTGGGAGAAGAAGAAAGTGTTTGTTAGGATATCCAAGTTGGGGGTGTTATTGGCAAAGGAATCTCAAAAGGCTAAGTGCATCGAGGCTGAGATATCAACTTCATCAGCAGCATGTAGGCAAGGATTGTGATTTCGTTTTTCGAATTAATTTCGGTCTCCCGATTTTATGAAATATTTCGGTGTGTAAAGAAAAAAGGTAAAATTTCGAGGATACATGAAATATGCAATGAATTTTGAGGGTATATTAAATATATGAAAAAATAATATGCAAGTAAATAAATGTACTAAACACATTAAATGAAATCAAAATACCTATAATTAGAAAATCAAAGGGTAGTATAAAAAATCAATATATAAGTAGAAGAAGTGATAATTAGGAAATTAGGAAGTGGTTTCAAAAACCAGTAAATAATTAGAAAAAAACCCTCTAAAAAATTCCGAAATTTTTCCAAAAAATCCTGTAATTTTTAGTAGCTGATTTTTAAAAAACCCTAAAAAAATTTAATTTTTTCTTTTGCCCTTTTTCTTTTCGTAATTTCAAAAAAACGAAAATTTCGTATAATTTCGCGAAATCACAATCCTTGGATGTAGGTTTGTTGTGTAACTTTGTTTAGTTTTGGGGGACTTGTTTTGGGTGATCTCCAATGGAGCTCTTGCAGTTGCGTGCATGGTGACCCGGAGTTTTCCTATTTTCAGAGTTGATTGTGTTTGAGCTAGGGGTTTGTTCGGGTTGAGGGTGGGATGTATAGTTTCTTCTTCGTTCCTGCAAAAAAAATGATGTTTTTGCTACAAAAGGAGGTGGATTTGTTGTGAAAATATTCATTTTCAGTTTTTATAAGTAGCGTATGGAGTATACTACTGTATTATGTCTTGCGATCATCATGTGTCTTATCCATTAATGATGGGGTTGTGCTGTCATTATCCCTCAAGGAAATAAAAGTTGATTTCCTGGATACATCCTTGCTTTATTTATTTATTTGGAGGGCCATAGATTTACTAGAAATCATCTCATTAGTCATTAGTTAGGGGCACTTGCAGTAGAAGGTGGTAACCTTTGTTGCAAAATAAACTTGAATCTATTGATCCCCACCCCCACCCACTAAAGCTCCAAAATTCACCATTGTCAAGATTTGTCCAGAGGTTTTTAACGTTGACCAAAAAAAGAATAAAGTTTCTATCATACAGTATACCATTATGAGCTGTATCTGTATCCCACAGTATGGAGTCTATTTTACATTGTACGCTAGTAATATGACAAACACGTAAATCTATACCCAATGCAACTCGTTGTGTGACATGTCTAGTACTTTCATCATCATCATCATAGGCAACAGAATGAATGGGACATGCAAAGACGAACAGCCCCAACGAGGTATTAGGGCGTGTACATTATAGTATCATATGATATACAATTAATAAGTAGTTAGTTATCTATGTTGACAAATATCAACTTGTTTTCTTACTCTAGATTCTGCATGATGTATAGTTTCTCTGTTGGGATTTATATGGGATAACCTATGATTTTATTAAGATTCCTTGTTGGTTCTCATCTAAGTTTTCTGTATCATTTTTAGGATGACACTGCCTTTGAAAAGCAGAGTGCGCTTTTTGCTCTTGCAGTGTCAGACATTGTTCTTATAAACATGTAAGCCTCTATTTGTTACATGGTCATCATACTTTATGAATTACCAAATTTTCATTTTTTCATTCCTGGCTAAGTATTTTTCTCTGAATCACTTTCATTTTAGGTGGTGTCATGATATTGGTCGTGAGCAGGCTGCGAATAAGCCTCTTCTTAAGACAGTATTCCAGGTATGTGATTGTGCTGACGTATTCTAATCTTTATAAATTGGCAAATTTGGTTGTTGATCTCTGCTTATATATTTTATTTTGATAAACAGGTCATGATGCGCTTGTTTAGTCCTCGTCGAACAACTTTGCTGTTTGTCATACGTGATAAAACAAGGGTATGTCTCCACTGTTTGAGAAGTTTCTTTTCTTCCCATCTTCCTGTTTTGAATATGGGTCTTGCTTATGTTCTTTGTGCATGTAGACACCATTGGAGAATTTGGAACCTGTTCTAAGGGAAGACATTCAGAAGGTAATGACTACTGCATCATTCTATCAACATAATGGTGTTATGTCTGTACTTATTGTCTTTGCCTGCAGATATGGGATAATGTTCCTAAACCACAAGCGCACAAAGACACCCCACTGAGTGAATTTTTTAACGTAAGATATTATGATCCCACTCAATAAGATTTTCTGCCCGTTTTCTTTATTTCTTAGAAATAGTTTTCTTATTACTCTTTGAATTGGTAGGTTGAAGTTACAGCTCTGTCAAGTTATGAAGAGAAGGAAGAGCAGTTCAAAGAACAGGTAAGATGCATGGCATCTTTTCAATGGAAACCGTGTTCATTGTAGGACATTGTCTTGTTACTACAGTGGCTATTGTTCTATTGTTTGCACACTACTTAGTGCTGTGAGCATTGGATCTGCTGTCAAGTTGGTTTTGCAATCTGTAGGGTGCAACAATGACGAAATCACTTGTTGCTTACTGTTATGTTCACTTCTGATTTGTTTTGTCGTCTGTATGAAGGTTGCTAATCTAAGGCAACGATTCTTCCATTCTATTGCTCCTGGTGGACTTGCTGGAGATCGTCGGGCTGTAGTTCCTGCTTCAGGGTTTTCATTTAGCGCACAACAGATATGGAAAATCATTAAAGAGAATAAAGACCTTGACCTTCCTGCCCACAAGGTGATGAAGGAGTAATCTTTCAATGGTTAGTACTAGGAAAATCTTATTTGCTTGATTTTCATGCTATTTGTGGTGATATTCTAGGTTATGGTTGCAACTGTACGCTGTGAAGAGATAGCCAATGAAAAGTTTGCGAGTTTAAGTGAGAATGAGGTAATGTGTTCAATATGCACCTTTTTCAGTTCCTTTTATATGTAATTACAGGTAATAAAAGTTGTTGACTTGATATGATTGTAAATTTTATATTTATTTTTGAAACTGTTACAGGAATGGGTTCAGTTGGAAGAGGCTGTACAGTCTGGTCCAGTTTCAGGCTTTGGGAAGAAGCTCAGCCAAATATTTGAGGCTTCTCTTTCTGAGTGAGTGGATTTCTATGCAATGAAAAGTTTTACACGTTCTTTGACCACCCTGCCACCCCCCCAAAAAAACGTTAAAGGGAATTTTTACTTTGTAAAAAAAGAATAGAGTATTTAATGGATCCTTGAACCATACAAATAAATTACATGAGTAACAACCACTTGGGCATGCCCACCACCAGTGACACTCGAAACTGAAATGCGGTAACTTGTGGTCTTCCATAAGAAATGTTCAAAAGTTCTTATCTGCACTCCACTGTTGCATGTTTACATACTAAAACAGATCTCGGAGATGTCGCTGGATCTTTGCTTGGTGATGTTTTAGTTCTTAGTTGACCATTTACCACATTTTCAACCGGTTGGAGCAAATGGTCTGAATGTCTGACAAATTTTAATAACTAAACTAGTTTTATTTAGAATGATGAATCAACAGACTAAAATCATTGTAGTATTATAATCTCACGTTGTGGATGATATTGATAAATGCATTCTGGGTTCTGTAGTTTCTGAGTTAATTTTGTCGTATAGGTACGATGCAGAAGCTGTTTACTTCGATGAAGGTGTTAGATCGGGGAAGCGCAAGTTGCTGGAATCTAAAGTTCTACAAGTAATATACTGTTTCCTGTAGAAACTTTGGAGTCTGGAGTTCAATTACTAGTTTATCGCAAAAAGAAAATGATCCCCCCCTCCCCCTCCTCCTTCAGAGTTCAAGTAGTATAAATATTAAAAAACTAAATAGAAAAAGGAAAAAAAAAAAATAGGTCCTGTCAATTCAGCCATATTTGCTGTACCGAAACTCTCGCTACACTGATGTATGGAAAGGATTTATAAAAAAGAAAAAAAAATTCTAATTCCTTTACAAAGGAAGATTGCTTCTAATTCAGATCTCTTTTGTTTTCAGTTAATCCAACCTGCCTACCAATCCATGTTGGCACATTTGCGATCTGCAACTCTAGATAATTTCAAGGATGCATTTGATAAAGCTTTGAATGGGGGAAAAGGATTTGCCTTGGCTGCTCGTGAGTGCAGGCAATATTCTCTGTCAGAATTTGATCATGGTTATGCAGGTATAAAGCACCTTCACTTCACTTCTCATCATCAATTAAATTTGCATATACATACATTGTATAGATTTCATTTGTGGTTTTGCCCTTTCTCACGGATTACAAATTTCTATGATTTACTTGTTATGCACTAGGAAAGCACTAAATTTTACAAATGAAGGTAGAAAGACACTGTATACTACTATAGAAGGCTAGATAGTGGTTCAAAAAACACGTCTTAAGGTTGTGTTTACTTTTGCATACGCAATAACATATGTTACTCTATTCAATCTGATGGTGTTTAATTATTAACTTATTATTGTGATTTTGCCCAGTTACAATTTCCAGTTAGTGTCTGTAAATTCATATTTTTCTTGTTTATTTGCTCTCTCTCTCTCTCTCTCTCTTTGGATTGAGTATTAATGAAGTTAGGAGAAATAATTTATACTAATAGACATGCATGTTCTTAAAATTGATTTAGCACTCTGACAAACACGACTGTCAAGAATACGTTGTTTACTGTTGCTACATTCAATCTCATAATATTGTTTAACCACTAACGTTTGAAGATGAAATTTTTGAATCATCCTGTAGCATTCATTGTTAACGTTAGAGGGAGAACTGTTTTCTTCAAATTACAGAGAACACTAATAACTCACACTATGCACAAAGTTGAAGTTTACAATAACTGAACCATGTAGGGACACCCGAATTAAGTGGGTGCCATGAGACATTATACCAGGCGTGATAGATACGATCTCGCTCATTTCAATAATGCTATAGTATCCTGATGTTGTTATTGTCACAGATGCTACTATCAAACAAGCAAATTGGGATCCATCCAAAGTTCGGGATAAGCTGCAGCGTGATATAGATGCACATATATCGTCAGTTCGCACTGCTAAGCTTTCTGAACTTACTTCCTTGTATGAGGTAAGGGAATGTGGATTCTTATACACTTCATTTTCAGTTCTATTCATTTGTTTATTTCCTCTACTAATTTCCAAATTCTAGATTTGAGTAATTTTTTTATTATATTATTTTTTGTTTTATTTTAATTATTATTATTTTTTAATGTCTGCAGCGTAAACTAGATAAGGCACTATCAGAACCTGTGGAAGCACTTCTAGATGCAGCTAGCGGAGATACCTGGCCAGCCATCAGAAACCTACTAAAACGTGAAATGGCATCAGCAGTTTCTGAGTTTTCCAATGCACTTACTGGCTATGACCTTGACCAAACCGCATCCGATGAAATGCTTGCAAACATAGAGAAGCATGCTAAAAGTGTGGTTGAAACAAAGACACGTGAAGAGGCTGGAAGGGTTTTGATTCGTATGAAGGACAGGTATATTGGCAATACTTGTATGCTACCCTTTTCCAATAGAGACAACAGGTAACTTTTATGATATTCTGGTACAGGTTTTCGACATTGTTCAGTCATGATTCTGACTCAATGCCAAGGATTTGGACTGAAAAGGAAGACATCCGAGCTATAACAAAAACTGCTCGCTCTGCTGTATGCTTCACATTATAAATTAAATTGTCACTCAGTCACTCATATACGTCTTTCTGCAATCTGAAACACTGAAGATCTAAAAATTCTTGCTTTTCAGTCGTTGAAGTTGCTCTCTGTTATGGCTGTTGTGCGATTGGACGGGGATACAGATAATATTGAGGATACTCTTTCAGTTGCACTTGTGGATTCTGCTAACACCGCTGGGACTAGCAGGAGCGTCACATCATTTGACCCACTGGCTTCAAGCACTTGGGAAGAGGTGACCATCTATTCGTGTTGAATTTGTCATTCTTCTGTTATATATTTTCACGTTTATGCGAATCATGCTATAATTATAAGATTTTCAAAGAAAGGTTGAACTTGGAAAAACCTTGTGGGTTTTCCCTTGGGAGAAAGCATCATGGAATGACTATTGGCCTCATCTTCACAAACTTTTGATCATGCAAGAATCTTAGCTTATATAATGGGAATGCTGGAAAGGCATCTTCCTGTTTTTTATTGGCACTTAATACGAGTTGCATGTTATAGTTTATAGTTTTTGCCAACCAGATTCTGTTTGAAGCTCCGTTTTACATGTCTGCACAATCGTTATCAAAGATGTTAGTGCACCGGCACTTGGAGCAGCACCCTGAAGGTGTTCCCGGTGCCTGGAGTATCACTCATGGCGTTGAAGGCCTCAGGATGTATGTGAACTAGTGCAGTAGTGAATGAATCCTAGTCCTAACTTCGATACCACCGGAATCTCAGAAGTAATAAACAACTCCCAACTGATTAATTGAACTTGGGAATCTAAATGGATAGAAATCTTAATCTAATTAGGAATTCTAAACTCAAAAGAAACCTTCCTACTTCAAATCAACTTGCTAAGAGCTGGATTGAATTCTCCATTTTAAGTGGGGGCTTGGAAGGATTTCATCTTCATCATACTCTTAATTGCTACTGCTACCATTCTTAAACATGATTTTCAGAAACTATAAGGGTGGATACAAGAGCTTCCACCCTGGTGACATGTTCAATTTGAGTTTTATTTACTTCCAATTGTTGTTTTTAGTTCCTTTATTTGATTTTTTGTTTGTTTCTGATTATCATCCTTGTATACCTGTCTGCTTTCTACTGTGTTGACACTGATCCTTCTTCAGAACATAATGTAAAATTATATATTTGTAAGCCCAAAACAGAAAGGCCGATGACTTCCACTTAAACTTCCCCAAGCTCTTCTACATTAATCAGTAAACTCATGGTACACAATTTACTCAAGACATTGATTTAGTTTAATAAGATGGTGGTGTTGTGGATATGATTTTTCTATCAAAGTGTTCTTTATCGAATGTTTTTGCTTCCGTGTTCGTTTATGATTTTCATTTTCTTCCAGGTGCCTCCCACAAAAACTTTGATTACACCTGTCCAATGTAAATCTTTGTGGAGGCAATTCAAGACAGAGACAGAGTATACCGTCACTCAAGCCATTGCTGCTCAGGCATGTCTTCCGTACATACTGTTATTTTGAATGTCATTTTGTTGTTTCTTTGCAAAGTCATTATTATATCATGTTTTCCTAGTTAATATATAACAATATCTTAGCACTGATTGAAGTTCACTAGGATAGGAGTTTAACTTCATCTAAATTCCTATGTGCAATAAGCACTGAGTGTTTGTACATTGTAATTGGTACTGGTGGATTTGTCAAAGTGGACAGGCTTTTCATTGATGGTGGAACATTGTTGCATCGTAGATTTATATAACTTTGATTGTCATTCTATACTAATCACATTCTGATACACATGCTTATTCAATCCATAAAAGTAAGCTTTTATTTTTCAATCAATGTCCATAAAGTAAGTTATATATCGACAATTTGAAGCCCGGTTGAATAACAATTACCATTGAGTTGAATTCATGTTAATCTATATTGCTTAGCATTGTAATTCTATAAAGTGGCGAAATGTTACTAGCTCATTCATAGACTAAAATAGTGTCCAGAGCGAATCATTCTTTAGTAATAAAATGCTTACCATGATGGCTACCTGGTTGAACTTAAATTTCACAAAATTGCAGGAAGCGAATAAGCGTAATAACAACTGGTTGCCACCTCCATGGGCAATTGCTGCAATGCTCATCCTGGGGTTCAATGAATTTATGACCCTCCTAAGGTAGTTCTTAGTACCATTGAGCTGTGAGTCAATCAAAACAGAGAATTTTCTGACTGTTTCTTTATCTGTGCAAAATTTTGTTGATAGGAATCCTTTGTATCTTGGTGTTATGTTTGTTGCTTATTTACTTGGCAAAGCTCTATGGGTCCAGTTAGACATCTCGGGTCATTTCCGGCACGGCGTTGTGAGTATAAATCATTGACATAATTTTCTCGTTTTTAATTTCTTTTGTAAAACTTATTTACCCCCATATTCCTTGGCGTGCCTAAATGCAGCTTCCGGGACTTCTCTCTCTGTCTACCAATTTCCTTCCAACTGTGATGAACCTTCTCAGAAAACTGGCAGAGGAAGGCCAGATACCTACTGGATCTGTTCCTCAAAGAAACTATGAACCAGAAGAGAGGCATGACGATTCATCGTCAAGTGCTGCATCATCTAATGTAACATCGATTAATGGGGTTGAGCATTCAAGCTCTTTGCGGCAAAGACAAGTTGAAAAGAATTAGACTGGCTAATATCATCAGCAATTATAGTTGGGTGCTGGTCACAGGGAAGCAGCTTCCAATCAGATCTCCTCGTAGAATGTTGAAGGGGTTATACGGATATTCCATGGCACTTCAACTGCATATTATTGATGTCTGTGATAGTCATTTGAGGCGGTTGTGATCTTTGGTTGAAAGCTTTGTCATTAGGGGTTGTGGCTTGATTGGCAAATGCCCCTCCCTTCCTCCCTCGACTTAGTTTTCCTTTTTGTATTTAGATGTGGTTTTGATGTGTAAGAAATTTTTTTAGGGGGCATTGAGTTTTGTTCTGGTGCATCATTGTGAGGGCTGTGACCTGATTGATAAAGCCACCCTCCACTCCCTCTGACAATATTTTGTTCTAGCTTTGTGTTTTTGTTGAATTTTCAGCTTGATGTATGAAGCAGCATAGAAATATAAGGGTATCTTATCAATTGCAGAAGGTAAATGTAGTAAGAAATCTAGTTCTTGCATTGCATTATGTTTTCCTGTTTAAATTTTCCAATTTCAAGTTTGATCCTTAAAAGTTAATGTTTAGAGTGAATTATGACTTAATAATACTGTTTTTTTTATTGCTTTGCAAGTCATTGTCACAAAATTATATATAACTACATATTTTTGTTCATAAGATTGCAATATAAGGCTTTATGAATACCTCTTGCCATTAAAATATAACATACCAACCTTACATAACAATTAGCTAATAATGTCGACATTATGTACTTGTGCAAAAATGTCCACATTATATAATGACAACTATATACCTTAAAAGAGTAGTTGTTGGGCAGCTTCAGTTAGTTTTTAGTTTGCAATTGAATGGGTACAAGCTAATGAATATATTTCATTGACTCTGCAAATCTTAAACAAAGTTATAAATATTTTATATATTTTTCATTTTAAGTATCTTTCAAATCATGTAGCTAATGAATTTTATATTCAAAAATTCTACGCTGTTTGGTCCATGCCTAGATGGTTCCAGGCATGTGCCTGGTGATGAGGAATGTCACAATCTTTAAGGCCCCTATATATGCTTTGATGATCCATGTCAGTTTCAAACTTTATTAATGTTTGATACTTTTTTTTTTGAAAGGCGAGTTGGGTTTTTAAGGATCCCATAACCTATCAACTGGGCGATCTATAGGTCAACACCCATTAGAAAGTAACAATGCCGCAGGTGGGATTCGAAGTTAGGACGTGGGGGACAAACCCACACAGCCCTAACCACTAGGCCATAACACTATTAGCATGTTTGATACTTTCTTGCGCAAGAAATTCAAATTATTGAAAAAATCACTTATTTTTTGTAGAGACAACATTCTAACAAACGCATTAAGATGAAGACGATGTTTTGTTTTTAATGGGTAAAAAGTTTTTAATGTTTTGTTTTTAATGGGTAAAAGTTTTACAGCAAAATTGATGGTCCATATATTGTTGTCAATAATAGCAAAATTGACATCCAACTATATTATTAGTAGAAATGAACATTTTACCTTTTTTTTTTTTTTAGGGATAATGACTTATAAGGCCTAATTTTTATAATTATAGACCATAACAATTGAAAACGCCTCAAAATCCCTATTTTTGTAATTCAAAACTATTAAAGTCCACAAACCTAAACTATGGCTAAAAGATATGTAAAAAGACCAATATATTCATATTCCAAAACACATTGATGTGGTGTTTTTATTTATGTATTCAAAATTTATTTACATTAAAACAAAGCAAAAAATGCAATTTTATAAATTTTCAAAATTGTTTTATGTCACTAAAGTACAACTGATCGATTCTTGCTCGGTAATCTGGAAGTAAAAAAAAATAAAAATAAAAAAATTCTGGAAGTAAACTTATGATTCGTTTTAAAGTGAATTAATTTTGAAAATTGATCACTTAAAGGGTAAAAATGTATTTTCAATTATTTTTAAACCATGTGTTAGGTTTGTGGCTTGCAAGAGTCTTTAATTTTTAAAAATAGGTCATTTGAGACATTTTCAATTATTAGAATATGATAATTTGCGACAAGTAATTTAATTTTGTTTGACTAAACTCAATAACCCAAAAAAAACCATTTAATGAAAATAATTGCAGAGTAATTCAATTCCATTCAACCTAAAGATTCTTTTTTTTTTTACTGGGCATTTATCCCATCTATTGTCAAGCTCTACATCATTTTGAACTAACGATTTCATTTTGGTAATAAATCTAACTTTGAGATGTAGATTATGAATCAAATGAAATGAGTGAGTGTATTTCAAGGAAGTCATCATCTTCCCCAATAAATTGCTTGTTAGGTCAATTTATACAATTATAAAAAAATAAAAAAAATGCCGATTTTCACGCAAAAAGTATGGATGTACAAGTGTCAAAAGATGGTGATGGGTAGAGCAAGGCTTTTTCTTAATGTCGAGTGGGTGGAGGGTTGCACCCACTCCCTCGCTCGTTTCCTCTCTAATAAGAAGGCTCGTAGAGCAAAGCTTGCTACTCAAAACAACACCACACTATACGGTCTATCCCTACCCACACCCATAAATGTCCAATCCTCAATTCACCACCCTCTCCCCCTTCACGCGTTTCTCTATTCTTTCCATTTTTCAATAAAAAAAGTCTCCGTGACCGCGAGACACCCGGAGAACGCATAAATACAACACAGTAGAGAGAGAGAGAGAGAGAGATTCTTGAGAGGAGGTGGGTTTTTTTTCTTCTTCTATTCTTTCTTTATTCATTGATCTCTTTTATATTTCATTGACTCTGCAAATCTTAAACAAAGTTCTAAATATTTTATATATTTTTCATTTTAAGTATCTTTCAAATCATGTAGCTAATGAATTTTATATTTCATTGACTATATTATATATTTTTTTTCATTTTAAGTATCTTTCAAATCATGTAGCTAATGAATTTTATATTTCATTGACTATATTATATATTTTTTTTCATTTTAAGTATCTTTCAAATCATGTAGCTAATGAACTCTGCAAATCTTAAACAAAGTTGTAAATATATTATGTATTTTTCATTTGAAGTATCTTTCAAAACATGTAGCTTACAGTTCACAGATTTGCGCCATTGAATGGCTCTCATTAATTGATTTCATGCCTCATGCCTCATGCCTCATGCCTCGCCATGCTTGTCTGGCTTGATGCATGGAATCGAACATTTTCTCCAGGGTGTTATCATAGTGAATACTTATTATTTTTTATTACAAAATACATGAGTGAGAGCTTTGCTAAGGGATCATGTTTTGCATTCAAGATGACGTGGCATAATCAAAAAATATTTTCATAACCTCAAAATACACAAAAATACTTTGGGGGATTTCAATCATTATTCTAATATCATGTCACGTCACCCTAACATGATTCCCTAGTATTTATCAATCGTGAAATGTAAAGATTAGGTTCTCCTGGGAAATAAGGATTGGAGAACCTCACTTTTGCTAGCAACTGAAAGATACTATAGGTTTTTTTTTTTGAGTGGTGTACACAACTACGATTTGTTTTCGATTCGATGCACCTTCTAATATCCTCACTTGGCGAATGAAAATGTCAGGTTCATTTTGAAAGTGAATTTTAACACTTCTTTAGAACAAGCCAAGTCCTAAGGGTAGGTTAACTGGGCAACTGCCCATGGCCTGTGCTTTTAAAGAATTTTAGGTACCCATCAGACAAGTTAATGGCCCTTTTTTTTTTTTAAATAATTTTATTATACTTACTTTGCCCTTGTGTTGTGGTAAATCAGGGTCACAAGGTCTAGCAATTTTAGATGTTGGATTGATCTACCTCAAGGTCAGCAAATTCAGACTCGAACATGAGAGAGTATTAAGGTGGAGTAAGACCAAACACTGCAAAACTTGTTGCGTATAGTTGTTTTGTTAGTGGACTATAGATCTAGGTGCCTTCTCTAAATGTCTTTTGCCTCTAAAAAGGTGGAACTAGAATATTAAATCCCTTTTCACTTTGAAAAAGTATGTGTTTAAAAGATTTGATCGTTATAGTACATTATTAAACAATTTTCAAATTTTGACACAATTTAAGTTTGTTGAGTGCTTTTATATCTCATAACCAACAAACACAATATAAATATAGTTTTTTTTAGTTTGACACTCATTATTTTATACCTATTAGAGTTTAGCCCTTGTTTTGAAAACTAATTGAGTATAACACTCGTTTTCTGACAAAATCATTAAGTTCATGTCATTGACTGGTCAAGACAAAATTTGGAACCATTTTGCCCTTACCTTTGGTTAATTGAGTTTAATTTTTAATTAATCGAGTCTAATTTTTGAATAATTGAGTCTAAATTTTTGAACCCTAAAACCCAAAAATGGCTCCACCCCTTTTTTCTATCTTTTTTTTTCCCTGCAGTTCTTGTTCTCTTTGCCAGCAGAAGCCTCACCCCCAAATCCCAACCCCATTGCCACCACCACCTCCACACGATATGTGATGAATGAGGTTGCATCAGTGTGTTGTATCATAGATATTGGGTAGAGTTGTACATCACCTTATAAATACCCCACACCTTCACTCAACTTAATTCAAACCATCCATTAATCATTTTTGTCTATTTCTACTAATTAAAAAAGAAATCATCAAGAGAGTTCAAGAATTTTGCAGCTTCAATTGCTCTGTTCCTCTCACTGCCAACTGCAAGATAGAGACATTCGATAATGGAGATTTGGGTTTTCCAATAGAATTCTCAAAGGTTAAGGTCTGATAAATTATAAACTCAAAGAGTTGCCCCATCTTCCCTGCCTTCATCCTTTCCGACTTGCGCCTCCATCCTCTCTGCCTTGCGCCTTCATCTCCTAACACACAGCTCTGGTGGGTGAGTGAGAAAGAGATCTGTGAGGCGGAGAAAGAGATTTGAGGCTGGTAAGGGCTTCCAAGAGACTGAGATATCTACGAGGCGAAGGAGGAGATATGCGAGGAGACCTAAAGAACTGTGATTGATTAGAATAGGAAACTAAGTAAACGAATATGGGAAAAAAAGAAGTTTGGGGGATCAGAGTGGTGGAGAGGAGGGGCTGGTGACCTAATTTGTTGAGGATGACTTGGTGGTTGGTTGAGGGAAACAAAAGTTCATTTATAGGAGATCGTAGATGTCGTAGACTCGGTGACGGTGGGGAGGAGGATAGAGTTGGTTGATGGTGGTGCATCAGATAAGGGGAATTTGGACCATTATTAATTTTGAAGATGGATGGACCATCAACCTTGTGGTGGCAGTGATTTCTATCAACGGTAGGGTATAGTTGGATTTCTATCACGTTTAGCAGATAGAATAGGAACTAGAGTTGGACAAAAAATCGACTAAACCGATTGAAACCAAATCGGTCGGTTTGATTTAGGTTCAGTTTTGGTTTTAGAAAAATTCAAAATAGTTATAATCAGTTCAATTTTTCGATTTTTGTGTGATTTTAACTAGGGGTGGGCACGGGACGGGATGGGACGAGATAGACCCATCCCTATCCCATCCCGTTCATATGGGATCGGGATCGGGACGAGACAGGATGGGATCAACTTGCTCTGCTTAATCAGAGCATACATAATCTGAGCAGAATCAGATGCAGTATCATAATCTTAGCAGAATCAGACGCAGTATCATAATCTTAGCAGAATCATAGCAGTATCACCATGAAGACATAACATTACTAAAAAACTAAAGATTTACACACTAAGCAATACACTAACTGAATACAACCACGACATAAAATTAGCAGCGGAAACATCGTAATGGAGAAGAGGTTAGAGAGGATGACCAATTCGGTTCTTTGTACCATCAGATGATTCGCTTTCAGTTCAATTTTATGGATGACTGCAGTTCAACATACATCATAAATCTGCTATTGGCATATTGTCACTGTTTTGTTCAGTTCAGTTCAATTGTCCAACTCGCTAAAATACCAGTATACCACGCAGTTCAATTTAGACATCTAAGTTTCCAACTTTCAAACTAACTTGTCACAAGTTTCATTGTAACTACTAATTACTGCCTGTAAGAGTTGGCTTAGGAGTCATAAATGCATGTACTTGTAATCAGAGGTGACAAAATTAATAAAAAACACTACTCATTTAAAAAGTAATTTCCAATCTTTCTAGTTCATTTGAACTTAACAAAGATAAACTACAAGATCTAACATCAATAGTTTTATTTTTACTGTAATGTCATTTTCCAAAACTTATATCATGTCAACACTGAGTTAGGAATCGGAGAAGTCAAACACTAAGTAATCCTCCAACACTAAGTAACCCTAAACCTAAAGGAATGAGAGAAGTGATTACAAATTTACAATTATACATCACTGAATTTGTATGGGCATCCAAATATTGCAATCCTAAAATAAATAAAGAAATAAAAATATTAATAATAAATATTAAAAAAATTAGCTCGGGACGGGACGGGATTGGCGGGATTGAAAATCTTCATCCCATCCCATTCTAAATCGGGACGGGACGAGATCGGGATGGAATTATTCAATCCCATTAAGACCCGAAAAAATCGGGACGGGATCGGGATCCCGGGATGGGATGCCCACCCCTAATTTTAACCAACAAAACCGAACCGAATGAATATATATAATAAATAATATATTATATTAATAAAAATGTAATATGTTTTATTTAGTCGGTTGGTTAGGTTTGTCTCAATTTTAGTCGGTCAGTTCGATTTTCGATTTTCATAAAATAAAAATCGGTTCGATTTCAGTTTAAAAATTTTGAAACTGATAAAAGACGGTTCGATTTTCAGCCCTAATAGAAACATGGAAGGTGGTGGCGGTGATTAGAGTGGCAGTTTCGGGAGATCTCTATGTGTGGAGGTGGTGGTGGCAATGGGCGTGGGGTTCCTACTTGCAGAGATAATAAGAGCCTCAGGGACAAAAAAAAAGGTGGGTGGAGGCAATTTTGAGTTTTTGTGTTAAAAAAATTAGACTAATTAATACAAAATTAGACTCAATTTACCCAAGGTAAGGGCAAAATGGTCCAAAAATTAATATTGACTAATCAATGACATGGACTTAACAGCTCCGCCAGAAAATGAGTGTTAGACTCAATTAATTTTCAAAATGAAGGTTAAACTCTAATAAGTATAAACTAATTATTGTCAAACTAAAAAAAGCCTATAAAAATTACATCTAATCTACAAACAACAAAACTGATACAAACCATATGGCACAAATTGTCACTATACGTAGTTGTTAACAATTTTGTCAACTCATACCTGCTAATTTCATGTCGTATTTTAGAGACTGAGTCCCAATCATCATCGTCCCAATCTTGAAGTTTACCCCAAATCTCACTCTCAGTGTGTCCCTTTAGAAGGAAAGAAATACATACACCCCTGCCAATGGGGTACTAGCTCGGGGTAGACTTGTGAAGGATGAATCACAAATCCAGAGTTCAATGTCGGCAACATTTGAGACGGGAGGGGTTAAGGTATAATAATAAAAATACATACATACATACCCCTCAATGTGAAATTTCACATATTCCCCCCTTTGGATGCCATGGAACAACCATGTGGCAAGAATTAAACAATTTGCACAAAAAAAAAAAAAAGGCAACTAAGAAAAGACAACGACTACACCACACCACCATTTTATGTTTCTCACACCACCATTGAGTTTATTTTTGTTTTTTGTTTTTTTACTTTCTCACACCACCTATAAATATGCTTAACAAAGAAATTCAAACTCAAAACGAAAAATTCAAAATAGGGTAACTTTCGACCAATTTAAACCCTTGATTAAGACTGTTTTTCAAGTTTATCAAAACACAAAAGTTGTAGTACTATGAGTTATCTAATAAATACAACTTGAATCACTTGAAAATGTTTTGAAATTAGCAAGTTATGATCATTTTACTAAAGTTGCGCAAATCTGTCTTGCAATGAAATGGGATAGTATTTTTGACTTTCAGCCAACTTATGTGCTCGATCAAAACCGATTCTCAAGTTTATCAAAACACAAGATTTGTAGTAATTTGAGTTATCTAATAAAAAACACTTTAATCACTTAAAAATATTTTGAAATGAGCAAGTTATGGTCATTTTACTAAAGTCGCGCAAATCTGTCAGAAAAATGAAAACAAGATAGTGTTTCTAATATTCGGCTAACTTATGTGCTTGATTGAGACCGATTCTCAAGTTTATCAAAAAAAAAGTTGTAGTACTCTGAGTTATCTAATAAACACAACTTGAATCACTTGAAAATGTTTTGAAATGAGCAAGTTATGGTCATTTTACAAAAGTTGCGCAATCTGCCCGAAAAAATTTATGCTCGCAGAGTATTGTATAATGCAAACAGGAAAAATAAAATTTTGTTCGCATTGGTGCAATGTGGGTATCCCATGTATCCCGCAGTGCACACTCTGCGAAATTTTTTTTTTCTTGGACAGATTGCGCGACTTTAGTAAAATGACCATAACTTGCTCATTTCAATTTTTTTTTAAGTGATTCAAGCTGTGTTTATTAAATAAATCAAAGTAATACAACTTTTGTGCTTTGATCAACTTGAGAATTGATCTCAATCGAGTACATAAGTTGGCCGAAAGTGAGGAACACTATCCCTTTTTATTGCGAGACAGATTTGTGCGACTTTAGTAAAATGACCATAACTTGCTCATTTCAAAACATTTTCAAGTGATTCAAATTGTGTTTATTAGATAACTAAGAGTACTACAATATTTGTGTTTTGATCAACTTGATAATCGGTCTCAATTGAGTAAATAAGTTGGCCAAAAGTCAAAAACACTATTCCATTTTCATTGCGAGACAGATTTGCGCGACTTTAGTAAAATGACTACAACTTGCTCATTTCAAAACATTTTCAAGTGATTCAAGTTGTGTTTATTAGAGAATTAAGAGTACTACAATATTTAGGTTGAGAATCGTCTCAATTGAGGGTTTAAATTGGTCGAAAGTTACCTTGTTTTACGTTTTTTTCGTTTTGAGTTTGAATTTCTCTATTATGTTAAGTAATGCATATTTATTGAGTTTGAGTTTAAATGTTTCGACTTTAAGGAGATTTTGAGAGTTTTCGAGGAAGATGAAGGAGATTTGCAAGAAATTTGAGTGTGGGGAGATATTTTGAAGAGATTTGCAAAAGATTTCGATGGAGAAGGAGGAACCATTGTTGATTTGAATGGTGAAGGAAAAACTATGAATGATTTTTATTTATATAAGTAGGTGATGTAAGAAAGTATGGTAGTGTGAAAATGACATAGATGGTATGAGATAGTAGAATTGCGTGACACACGGAGAAAATGGTGGTACGGTGTAGCCGCCCCCTAAGAAAAAGGCAACTAGTTACGTAGAAAGAGATGTTTGACGAGTGTCGACACTCTCTATCTCGTCCCTCCCAAATATTACTTCCAAGTTCCAAACGCAAACCCATCTCACCGATTTTCAGAAAAAATGACGACATTCTTTCACATTCTTCTCACCTCCACCTCTCCATGCCACATCTCTCTCTATATATTAATTCCATACAACTTGTTCTCTCTTCTCTGTTATTGTTGTATTACACAAATCCCAAACCATCAAATCCCCAATTCCGCATGGGGTCTTCTTCAATCGAGGTAGGTTCGTGTTCTTACACCAATATCTCTAGATTCTGTAAGAATTCCATTTTTAGCAAACCCCAATGTTTGTTTTGATCCAATTTTATCTTTTGTAGGATTTTGAGTCGTACTTGTACTTTAACCAGTTTTTTGAAGATAAAGTTGGTGTCTTGAAAGGTAAAGGAGAAAAAAGACTCAAATTAGTGAATGGTTTTTGTTGATTATGGGTTTTTGAAGCAGTTTTGAATTCTTCTTTGTGGGAAATAGACACCCTTTTACAGAAATTACACGAATCGATGGAGACCCGGCATTGTACTCGAGCTGAATCTATGGATTGCAGAGACGACTCTGCAGCTTTTGTACTGAAAATGGTTGCAATTGCGACAATTCTCATCTTTGGGATTGCTGGGGTTGCAATTCCCCTTGTGGGGAAGAATAGGAGGTTCTTAAGGCCTGAGAGTAATGTCTTCTTCGCAGCGAAAGCGTTCGCTGCAGGTGTGATCTTGGCGACTGGGTTCGTTCACATGCTCTCTGATGCAACCACTGCACTTACTGATCCATGTTTACCTAAGTTTCCATGGTCCAAGTTCCCATTTGCTGGGTTTGTAGCTATGATGGCTTCACTTGCGACTCTGGTTGTGGATTTTGTTGGGACTCAGTTTTATGAGAGGAAACAGGAGAAGAGGAGATTGAGTCAGTTAGGACAAGAGGCGTTGCTTGAGGCGGAATCGGGTGTTGGCAGAGTTGTGCCAGTGGAGAGTGGTGAGAAGGTGTTTGGGGAGGAAGAAGGTGGCGGAATGCACATTGTTGGGATTCATGCACACGCAGCGCATCATAGGCATAATCATCCGCATGGACAGGAGGGTTGCGACGGACAGGTGGCGCATTCACATGGAGGAGGTGATCATAGTCATGGTCTTGGTGATGATGAGGAGGGAGGAGTGAGGCATGTTGTTGTCTCTCAGGTAAAACATTATACTTTGTTTGCCATATAAGAATTCTTAGTTTATCATGTTCTGATAGTGAATAGAATATCCCTTTGCATTGTTATATTAGGAGGATTGAAAAGTTTGTTATTGAAACATTACTGTAGGATTAACCTAGAGATTTGATTGGATTGGTGACTCTTGATCATTCTCTTGGCACCCTTTAGGATTGCAAAGCTCCATATACATTTATTCATGAGATGTGATTAGTATCGAACTCAACTGAATAGCTTACCACACAACTAGCTAAATAAAATTTTGGATAAAAGAGAAATAAGTCATTAAGGTCAGTATTAATTTTCAGTACAAATTCGCCGTCTCTGGCACCCCGCCAGTTTTCTTCTATTTTGGGTTAAGCTTTTAGTTGATTTGGATTTCTTTATTTATTTTTATCAGCAAGAAGTGTGCTTGAGTCATTTTATTCATAAGCGCTGCTAAATTGATTTTTATTGTTTAGCCAAGAAGCTGTTTACTGCTTGATTTTTGTTTTTATTTTGGAACCTTTAAAATTGTTAATCATTGGACATATTGTTTGTTTATGCAAACCTTTCCAAAGATTTAAGCTTGTAAGAATTCTCTTTTTCTAGACCAAACTCAACATCAAAATCCTGATCATTGACAAAAATGGTGAGTTCCTTTCACTATAGGAGCCATTGCTCATTCATATCCCCCTGCTACATCTTGATTTCACAGAAGTCATCTAGAAATGTCTTATATGTCAGAGGATGTTATCGTCCCTGACCGGATGAGTGCCAGATTGTCTTGTATGCTACTCCCTTCACTTTCTTGGCTTATTTACGTAACTATAACCATTGATCTACTTCTTTTAGTCTGCATGTCATGTGTTGATCTTTGTAGATCGTGCTAGCTTCGTACATGTGTCGGATGTGTCATATTCTGTCTGCATCTCTGATGCAACACTTCAACATCGATGCATTGGAGATCTTCAAAAGTGTGCATCATTTTATCTGAGACTCATGTCTATTTTCTGAAGGTTTTTCATCTTTGGGCTTTTGCATAATTAGTTCTCCCTTCATGATTTTCAGCTAGCGTTTTTACTCCATAATCGTATAGATTTATTGAATAGTTGTAGAAGAAACATAGTAATTTGATTTCTTATCAGTTAATTGGCTTTGCTGTAGGAAATTGGAACCATCAATTTAGTTTTTCAACACGCTCTATAGTATTTTTTTTTTTTAATCTAAGACTCTAGCAGATGGTATGTGGAGTGGTATTTTTTTTTATTGTGATGTTTATACAACATGATTTTTATTACTTATTTTTGCTTAGGTTTATGTAATGTTATTTAAATAATTCTGATATCGGATTATGCGTTAAACAATGAAGTTTGCCGGCTTGGTATTTTGGTTTTACCTGTTTGTTCACCTTTTTGACAATGAGCTGATGTTATCTGTTCCATTATGATTTTACCTATTTTTTTTACCTTTTTGACAATGAGCTGATGTTCTTTGTTCTATAGGAAAAGTTAATTGAAAGTGGTCTAATAAAAGTAGGAATTCACTTGGATGAAAAATTTAATTTGAATGATATGAAGAATTCATTAATGATTAATGCTCGTAAGCGATGTCTGGACACTTACTTTTGCATTCAGATAGCTTTCTATGCAGAGCATCCTATGCCTTGTCTATTTAGGATGGTTGATGTAGAACACTGTAAACAGCTTGCCTTGGGCCAAGGCTACTTTTTGGCAAATATTCAAAAGGAATTGCAAGTTTTCAGTTTTGATTTTTTTGTTTTTCAATACTGGAGTTGTAGTTCACAGGGTTGAGAACTATTATATGTAAAAGGTTTTTTGTCTTTAAGTACGAGGGATCTTATTCGGCAAGGTTTTTGTTCCCTCATCAATCTTAATACGTGCCTGGTGCTCCCATTCTGTTGAAAGAAGTGGAGTCCTACTCACAACGCTCTACTCGCACCGCCTAATTTTCACTTGTCACACCCCTTTTGAAAGCCTAATCCATACTAGGGGTGGGCCGGTCCGGTTAACCGGCCCAAACAACCTAGACCGAAAATTGGACATGGCCTTAAAAAATTTCATTTTCTAGGACCGGGCCAGTCTCGGTCCCTGGCAATTTTTTAGCCCATTCCAGCCCATTTTTTGAGCTCAGTTCAGCCCTGTATAAGATAAGCTTCCAATGACAAAAAATTCCACTTAACCTTTGTGACATCATCACCCCCATACTTTCTTCTCCCCATCTTTACATTCTCTACCCACCCAAAATGAACCACCAGCATCACTCTTCCTCACTGCATCTTATAACAGTGAAAACAAATTGGGAACACTATCTATTGCATAAGCCAACCACAACCCTCCACCCACCTACAACAACATACTCTTCACTATACTCAGACGCCTTCGACATCTTCACCCTCCCCATTACCTCCTCTCAATCTAATTGTGACCTTCACTGAATAATAAATTCTCTCTTTGTTGTTTGTTTGAGAAACAATTGTTGAAGTTGCTGTAGGAAAGAAGTGAAGCGGAGGAATTCGAGCAAGATGATGTGATTGTTTTGAAGAGGCTAACTCTGGCGGGTGGTGCACCCTTGAGTGAATGGGATGACCCTGCAACTGCTATGGCCACCACGAGGCATGAATTTGGAGAACACAGGGGTTTTAATATGTTGATCGAAGCGTCGGCTACATTCACCCGAATGGAGCTGGAGAAAATGTTTTTCAGTGAATTAGGCCCTGACAGGGAAATGAGATTGTGATGGAGGAGGAAAAAGATTGATGTCGAGTGATGGTGGTGATCGTTTGGGTAATGGTGGTGTATGCGTGGGAAAGGAGTCTGCGGTTGCAGAGGAAGTGATTTTGTGAATGAAATTGAAAACCCTAAAGAAAAATGGTAAAAAAAAATATTTTAAATACCTGGGTCGGGTTCTGGGAATCAAAACCGACAACCGGACCGAGCGTTTCGGGCCGGGCCGGGCTTTGGGACCGACTATTAAAATACCAATACAAAACCTAGACCGGACTGGCCCGCTCGGTCTGGTTCCCGAGTCGGGCCGATTTTTCAGTCTTAAATGCCCACCCCTAATCCATACACCACATTCAAATGCCACGTGTTGCCACCATCTTTCTCCCTTCTTTTCCATTCGTTCTTCTCTTTCTCCTATCCCTGCTATGCTCTTTATTCTTCTATGCAAGCCTTGCTACTTACTCAGCCAGGCCTCATCTCATAATGCCTAATTCCCCCCCTCCTTGTTGGTCTGTCACCTCATGACCTATTTATTCATCACTTCCTTTGCCCATTTTTATCATCATGACCTCCACCACACACCTCGTGAAAGATTGTTGATGGTGTTATATTGACAGTGCTGATGATGAGGTTAGGTGTTTCGCTGAGAAGGTGGCTTATAAAACACAAACTTCATTACAATATATTCACAGCATCATATTCAGAAACAACAAATAGGATTTTAGTAGTAAGGTCATCATTCAATTGATTTTTTAAATGAAAAATCTATATTTTTTCATGCATCTGTCTTTATCGTTTCTCCCTTTTTTTGGGTTTTTATTCGTATCAATGCATCTGTGTTCTATTCCCTTGACACAGTTGCACATACTGCAGTTGTTGTTAGTTGGCGGGATATTAACTGTAATGTCCTTTGGTATTACAGGTATTGGAACTTGGTATCGTGTCACATTCGGTTATCATTGGGTTGTCACTGGGGGTGTCGCAAAGCCCATGCACCATTAGGCCTCTTATTGCTGCACTATCCTTCCATCAGTTCTTTGAAGGGTTTGCACTAGGTGGATGCATATCTCAGGCCCAGTTCAAGACGCTTCCATCTGTGGTTATGGCATGTTTCTTTGCAATAACAACCCCAGCCGGAGTGGCCCTAGGTACTGGACTTGCATCTTTATACAACCCAAACAGTCCAAGGGCATTGGTGGTGGAAGGCATATTGGATTCAATTTCAGCTGGCATTCTAATATACATGGCACTGGTAGATCTAATCGCTGCCGATTTCCTAAGCAAGAGGATGAAGTGTAATGTTAGACTCCAAGTGGTCTCATACTTCGCTCTCTTCTTGGGAGCCAGCTTGATGTCCCTTCTTGCAATTTGGGCCTGATTGATCTTCCTGTAACCTGTAATTCTTTTGTTAATTAAGTGAAAAAAAAAAGTGCGGTTTGTGCTTTGATTGCTCTTCCTTCTGTCAACATCTGTAATTCTTTTGCTTGCTAAGTAGGTAGATTTGTAGTTGTTCCTCCACCTCCATTTGGTTTGATAAGATCTCCTTCACGAATTTCGCATGGTTGGACATTTGTTCCACTGCATCTGCAAAAGGGATATTAATGTGCAATTTCTTAAATATTTCAAAGAATTTAGAGAATTGCTTATTGAGTTTATTCTTTCGCAATTGTTGCGGGAAAGAAACCGGCGGAACATAAGGTGAAGGAGAAGCGATTTGTGGCTGGGGGTTGAGGTCTTTGCTTGGGTGGCCGGTCACCTCTTCTAGATTTCCATGGATGCTTCGATTTCTTCCTTCGTTGCTTGGTTGACATCTTCCATGGACTTGTGGGGCTGCTAGGATTGAAAATTGAACTGACGGTTCGGTTTTTCATTCAGATTGATAATCGAATCGACTTTGGTCAGTTTGAAAATTTTCAAACCGAAACCGACCATTAAGAAAACTGAACCGATTTAAATTTAGGTAAATTCTAAATCAAATCAATCGATTGAAACCGACATAAAATCGAACCAACCGACTATTTTAAATATATTATATAATTTTTATATAAAATATATATTATTTATTATATATTCGGTTTGGTTTTGTCGGTTAAAATCACATAAAAATCGAAAATCGAACCGAACAATATCGGTTTTGAATTTCTTAATACCGAATCGATCAGTTCAATTTTGATCGGTTCGATCGGTTTAATCAGTTTAGTCCGTTTCTTGTTCAACCTTAGAACTGCTCCAATTGTTTCTCATTCCTAATAGTGTAATCACATTCACGTTCTCATTAGGAGTGGGTGTTGCTTGGTAAAGCTCCCTGTGGCCTTCCTGAAATCATATTTGCAAGTTGTCCCACTTGAATTTCTAGATTGCGGATTGAGGCCGCTTGATTAAGCAAACTGTTTGTTTATGTCATAAAATTGTTAGTATTAACAGTAAGCTGAGTAAAGGCTTCTTCCAAATTTACCTTCTTCTCTTGAGGGTGCATTTGATGGGGTGGCTACAAAGTGTTTTGATTGTTGCTCCAAGAAAAGTTCGGGTGATTCCTCTAAATTGGATTGTAAGTATTTGAATGCCTCTGAAAGTTGGAAACGTAGTGAGCCTTTTCTGAAGATGTTTGAGCAAAAGGACTTCCAACTTGGCACTCCATATTGGCTTGTGGTCTTCTACATGTTTCACACACCAAATTCTGGGAATGGATTGATGCTTGGGTTTTTCAATCGCTTCGTCAGTAAAGTGATCTGGGTTGTAAAAGCTGTAATGTCATCCACCTCATGTACTTCTGCTGGTCGTTTCGGTGTTTGCCTCTCCGTGAGCCATTGGTAATGGTTTGATGCCATCACCTCCTACAATTCATACACCTCATCACGATCTTACTCATCAAAGCTCCACCTGCAGTTGCATCAATCATAGTTCTTGTATTAGCGCATAAACCATTATAGAATGCTTGACCTGCAGCCAAGTAGGCAAGCCATGATGTCGCATTTGCGGAGTAGGTGCTTGTATCATTCCCATGCTTCGTAGAGACTCCGAGTTGAATTGGGTGAAGGTCGTGATGTTGTTCAGCATCTTTGTTGTCTTGGCTGGTGGGAAGAATTTGGCTAGGAAGTTCATAGCTAAGCAGTCCCATGTGGTAATCGTCCCAGGAGGAAGTGAACTTAACCAACTCTTTGCTTTATCCCTAAGTGAGAATGGGAAAAGCCTCAAACCCGAATTGAATCATCCACGACACCGTTGTGCTTGAAAGCGTCGCATATCTCCAAGAAGTTGGCAATGTGGGTGTTTAGATTATCATGGGATAAGCCGTCAAATTGTTCAAATGGTTAAATCATTTGGATGATAGCCAGCTTAATTGCAAAGTTGTTTGCTTGATTGCTGACCGTCTGATGCTTGGGATGTGGCCATTGACGGAGGGATCAACATAATCTCGCAAGACCCTTTGGTCTTCAACTTCTTCAATGGCGTTGTGCATGGTATTTGGCATACTAAACAAAACCTCTTCTCTCCTTTCTTTGTTCAAATGTAGCAACATTCAGTTGATCTCTAGATCTAATGTACAATTTCCAAGCTTTGCGAACGCCTCATGCACCCGAAAAAATAACCTAAAAATAATAAAGAAAAACAAAATCCAAATTATAACTAAAATTAGCTAGTATAGACTAGGGCTGGGCAAGTACGGGTAACCGGCCCAAAAGCTAAAAACCGAAAATCGGCCCGAGAAATTCGGGCCCGTGTTTATGAGAACCGAAACCGGACCGAGTTGACCGGGTAACCGAAGTCCCGGTTAACCGATTTACGTGCCGGTCTCGGTCCTAAGAGCAAAAAAAATGCTTCTACAGTATTAAAAAAAAAAAAAAAAAATACTGGAACCATACAACAAAATTACAAAAAAAAATTATAGCATACAACAAAAATTATATCAAAAAATTACAAACAAAAAACATACAACAAATTACAAGATCTGATATCTAATCAAGATCTGAGATCTGGTCTGATCAAGATCAGAGATCTGATCTGATCTGAGATCTGGTCTGATCAAGATCAGAGATTTGATCTGATCTGATCTAGGGAAAGGCGGGGGAGAGGGAGGCGGGGAGAGCCTCCGCCTTCGCTGAGAGAGGGAGCCAGTCGATCTCCGCCTTCGCTAAGAGAGGGAGGCGGCTCGGCATCCTCCTTCGCTGATAGTAGGGCTGGGAGTAGGCGGGGGGCCTCCGCCTTCGCTAAGAGTAGGGCTGGGAGGCGGAGAGGAGGTCCAGTAGACCTTGATTGTCTCTGGAAGAACCAAATGATTCCACACTCCAGAAAGAACCTCTGCTGATTAGGTTGAATCCCTTCATTGTCTTAGATCTTGGCCTTGACGTTGTCGAAGATTTGCATCTTCCCGCCTCTTTCACTCTCTCTCTTTGGATCTCGCTTTGTATGTGAAGAAGAGCTATCTGGATCTCACTTTGTATGTCGAGAGGAAGGAGGCGGAGAGGAGTCTGCAAGGAGAGAGAGTCTGTGAGCGCTTTGTATGTAGAGAGGAAGGAGGCGGAGAGCTCACTGGATCTGGCTTTGTATGTGGAGAGGAAGGAGGCGGCGAGTCACCGGATATGGCTTTGTACTCTAGATCTCGCGAGAAGGCGAAGAGAATAAGAGAAGGATAAGAGGAGGCAAAGAGGAGGATGGGAAGGAAACCCTAGAATAATCTTTATAGAGACTTATTAAGCCCATGATTTATATTTTCATTTAAGTCGGACCGGACCGGTTACCCAACGGGCTTCAGAAATGGAAACTGATGCCCGGAACAGAAACTTCGGGCCGGGCTTTTACAACCGAAATTTTTTTAATTAATTAAAACCGACCCGATCGGTTCGGGATTTCGGTCCTAAATGCCCACCCCTAGTATAGACATTAATTGATATAAAATCAATCCCGACAACGGTGCCAAATGATGTGATTTTTCGCAAGTGTACGAAATCGTGCAAACAATAAGTGTCATACCCACAGGGATTGATAATTCAAATAAGTACTAAAATTGACTACCTTAATTCTATTTGGAAAAATCGATAAATAGATAAGAGTTAATCAAACGAATAATATAAAATGAAATTACGACAGAAAACAAGCAATAAACTATGAGATACATGAAATACGGTACTAGAGCATCTGATTTAACCTAATTAATCTATAATAGACTATTAAACAATGTAAAATATGACTAATTATCCATGTTGACAGTTGAGATCCCTAAATTATTCAACAATCTCTGTCGAGCATCATTGAAATTACTTCCGTACATTAACTCATCATATCGAATTTAAAACATACAAAAGCACAATACGTTCATTGGATTCTCGCTGAAAAATAACTACACAAATAACACAATGCGTCTCTGTCATTCATTCAATTCATGACATTCATCACTTGAAGCAAACATTATATATCACCTCTCGGTCTCAATATAACCATCAAAACATTCCAATATTGGCCAGATATTAAAAAACATTAAAAACAGCGATGAACACTCAACATGGAATAATCAACTCAGAATTAGCATTGAATAATAAATTTAAGATTTCATTGTTAGGCTACATCGTAGCCCTAGAAAAATGAATTATTTCATAATTGAAATACAGGAAAACAATACGGAAATTATCATTGACAATAAGAAAAATATGAAACCTGGGAGAAAATCGAAAATCGTTATTTCTCAAATCTTTTGCACGTAGCATCGACTTCCAATTATCTCCTCCACTATTCTTTTAAGCCTTGAAGCTCTTATTTATACCCCCAAATCTCGTTCACCCTAGCTTGGAGAAGAGAAAATTTTAGAAAAGAAAATTAAGACAGGAAGTTGTTCCCTCTTAAGATTCGGATTCCACAAGAGAGTCAACTTGTGGCGCGATTATCTCTATGATCTCAACAGAATTGGACAAAGTAGTAAGCATATGAATCGACGCCCTATCAATTATCTTTTATAGCCGCAAGAATCACGTGATTTCGACATTTGTAGTTCAAGATATTCTCAAAATACTAAGATATGTTGAGAGGGTGATGATATGTTGAGAGGGTGACGAGACAAAAAGTTTCTAAAAAAAATTTCAAAAAAGAAGGTTTGCCTAATTGCCAAAAAGAGATCTTCAAAATATTCGTAGACTTTATGCAATTGATATTGGATAGTTTTACCATTCTTTCCTTCCTTGACCTTCACCAAAAAATGGTAACTGCAGTTCGGCACACATATGCTACAGGCTAGCGCATGCATGCCAATTTACTGTATTTGCTTTAATAAATGCTTCCCTTCACTTCTTATTTGCTCAAAACCTAAAATAAAATCGAAATAAATAAAAGTAAGCATAAGCATGAAAAATTAATACGAAATGACAGCTAAACAAACCTAAATGAGATGAATATATATAGGTGGTAAACACATTTTCTAAATGAGATGAATATATATATATATATATATATATAAGTGGTAAACACATTTCTATAGGTGACGATACCCTAGTTAATAGCATAAACCAACATTAACTTCACTATCCATTAGTAGGAGTATAAAATATGAAAGAAATAACAGCATGGTCTTTAACTTCGACATACGTCATAATTTAAAAATGTTTTGATATAATTGGAATTTTTCTTATTGTTAATCCAACTCTTAGGATAAGAAAGACCTTGGAGACGAATACTGATTTATACTCTCTCTAGCATTTATATGTCATTCTCCTACTTTTAGCATTACATGAAGAATTCATTTCAGAAAAAACTGGGACAAATGAAAAAAATAGCTCATTTTTCTTTCTGGAGCTTTGTATCCAATTGATCATAATTATTCACCCCAATATCGTGATTCGACTCAACAGTAACATTCTTGCATCAATAAATAATACTGGTTCACCCAATTTCAATTTAGCACATCTTCAATAACCACATAAAAGTTACCATTACAAAGGAGAAGAAGAAGAAGGGAAGGACACAAAAGTCAAGTATCCATATACTTGCAGCTAATAGGAACAACAATGGCACAAGTGTTGGGTTAGGCATCTTAAAAGTTAAGTTTCCAGAGTTGGGTTAGAGCATTCTGATTTCTGGATTGTTATGGTAGAATAAGTCTCTCTTTGTACTATTTCAGCTCTCTTTTATCATTATATTGTGTTTTTTCCCTTCAAAAAAGTCTCATTGTCTATGGTTCACTCCAGTTCCCAAGTTTAGTAGGCTTGAAAGCTTATAAATTTTTTGTCATAAACTACCATAATTGCGTATTGTTTAGGAACACATCTCACCTTCGTTTAACTTTGAATATGTCAAATGCAGGTCCTTCCATTTTGCCAATGTCTAAAAAGTCACTCAGCAGTTTGTATGTTTTGATTCACACCAATTTTGTGCAGGCAGTAACGAATGCTTGGTTCAAGCTCTTCAATGCATTCTCGGCACAAATCTTGATTCTCCAAGTCTCCATTATTTCCAAGTTCCTCGTATATAGCCCTACAAATCCAACCTGACTTCAAAATGGTATGAATATATTAATATATAGAACCAACAAATCATGGTGGATCAATTAGGCAGGATATGAGGTCATAGCTAGCAGTACTAGGTGGTCATTATCAACAGTATGACGAGAGCGTCTCTAAAAAATCGTTGGATACCTTCATAGATATTTTTGTTCGAATTCAAAGTCATCGTTCCCCACCCAAAATACACATAAATCCTTACATCCTTCTCAAAGGCCAAAACAAGTTAGTAATGCAGCCTTTGGACTTGAGTGTGAGGCATAAAACCAATCAAACAAAGCATTCTCCAGGGTGGCAATTGCGACCTAATCATAAACTCACAATGCAGGTAATAACTACATACGTGTGCTGTTATTGATGTAGTCATTTTGCAAGTCATTTTCGAGAGTGAAAATGGACAACTGATGGCGCACTCATGCATCAAGGAAAGGTTTAGCCCAGATACTTCTGATCTCAATTGTATATGAAATGTACACAAGTATGCGTGCATTGTGCAAGATTGTGATTCAGAGGGTCACGATCAATCAAGGGTGTTTGAGCTTTGTTCGTAATTCCTAATTCAATACAACATTTTGCAACCCAAGTCACAATGGTCTGGACTACACATAATTTGCAACCTAAAAGAACGGCAAAGCTAAGCAGGAACTATCAAACAATGCAACCTTATAACTTAACCAGTTGAGAATAACACAATTTGATATTTTGGCATGCTCGTGCCTGATGCTAGCACACACCCGCAATATCCAAATTATTTAAGCTTTGATCAAAGCTTTCAAATAGCAACAATCTTGTAAAGTTTCACCTTTTGACCTGTAACTACGTGCTTCTGGGAAAAAAAAACCATGCACTGACAAATGAATGTTTAACAAGGTATTGTAATTCAACATTTCTACTCTTCCAAACATTCTGCAGACAGTATTGGGAGTTCACATTCATATACTCCCAAGGAAAACATGTCTACCTATGTTAATCACCACCTCACCGGGACTTCTCTTTGACATTCACATGTTGCGCACACCCTAACAGATCAACTGTTTGGAGTAAACGGTTGTATAGAAATCCATATTTCTATGTAAATGACTGTCATAATCATAGTAATCTTCTTACAGTGCCAAAACAGGGAACAAAATGTGTTTTACAAGTATGGGCACTTAGTCTAATTGCAATTGCCTAGCATATGATTCACTGCAACGTATATAACTTCATACAAAGTTGCAGCAGCCTGACGTTAATATTACTACACTGACTTTATTTTGTAACTTGTTTCTCTAATCGTTACTCTAGTTCTTGTATGTAGGACTGCTTTATGATTTAAGCAAGTTGCCCTGGATAGAAAATTGAGGTGATAAGGATTCCTGATCTAGAGCAGTACTTTCTGAGAACTCTACCACTATTTCTAATGAGTTTCCGTACGTGTTCACAAAAGGTCTCTCCTCTCTCTCTGGACCTAAGATGAGGACGTGAGCCATTGGTCTACCTTAGATGCACACCTAGGACAGACCCAAACTAACTTTTTTCCTGGTGCACGAGCTGAATACTAGATGTTATAATGAACAGAATAAGCAAAAAGTACGAATTCAAGGCAAAACAAGGATTTTAGGATGTGTTTGGTTGTATGGAATCCATGGGAGAACCACTTATTTTCAAAGCTATTTTGAGGTTGCAAGTTGCGACCAGCATCAACATCTAGCTTTTTTTTTAATCAAAAGGTGGGGAGTCAAACTCTCGTGAACATGAGAACCCAAAACAAAAATGTGATTCCATGGGAATTCAATTCCCACATTTGATTGAAAAAAGGATGTGGATGATGTTTGCAACATCAAAATGGCCTTGGAGATGAGTTGTCCACAGATAGATTCCAAAGAATTGGTCTGCATGCAACCAACCTTAAAACTGAACCATGATAGGAGAGGGTCTCACTAGAACACCCACATAGAATCAGAAAGCAGCTACTCTAATATAAAAGGATCCACACAAAGGTGAAGTTATCAAGATCAGTTGTTTCTCTTGCAGAGTTTAGCTCAAACCCACGAATGTCCAGGATTAGCCAATGTCAGATGACTCCTATTACTCTTGTAGGAGGAAGGACAGAGACAAAGAAACAATGAATATGAACATGCGGAAACCCTGAATGATAAAAACAACGAAATAAATCAGATCTTATGCCTATACACTATGGGAAGGTTTCCATGGAATTTCAAGTATTTCAAGAACATTTTGAGTTTTTGGCTCATACTTTCATCCCATGAAATCATGTTATGATTTAGGGGTTCAAACCAGCCATAAGAGGGTTAAAGCACTACACCAAATTGATATATTTGTATCAAACCCCAAAAAAGTATCACTATTGAGTTCACGAACCAGTTTCACAACAACAGTTCACCAAACAGTTTCACACAATTTCGCAAATGAAGTGATACAAGAATTGGATAACCATGAATAGTATGGTGCTCCAAGTGATACTATTTAATGGTGATTCAATTTATTGTATCACTTTATTTATGAAACTATTTTTCAAAAATTTGCATGAATTTAGTTTTGACTTGAAATTGTTTGGTGGACTGTTACATCACAAAAGTGATACTGTTTGGGGGTTGTTACAAAACTGTGCATTTGGTGTAGTGAAGCTTTGAACGACCCTCACCCATTTGAATGGTATTTGAATCTCCCGCTTAATATAGAGCTCAAACCATTTGCCTGCGAGTTCAAAAGAGGCTAACGGGTTAGACTGTTTTGAGGGTCTTCTCTTGCTTTAATTGTCTGTGGATGGGTATAGAAGTGACTTCGAGGGACTTTCTTGGAGAGACTTCTCTATTAAATTGCCCATCTACACTAAAAGCTTAAGATGTTAGAGAAAGTAAATCTATTGCAAATCAAAAGGTCGGGGTCTATGAACAATGAGTAAGAGTTTTAGCCTGAATTCACTAGGGTTCAAGATAGAGGAAACAACTTATGCTTGAGATTGAACCTTATTTGTTCATGCCATAATAAGCAAAAGCATCAGTTCATGCGCTGCATATCCTTCCAAGGCCGCCACCGCCCTCTCTATCAACCCCCAGTCTAGTACTTTGTTCATTCTCAGGTTTGGTAATTTTCGAAGCTACAGGTACTCACAAGATGCCTCATTTCGTAACACAGCCCTTGGACCTTAATTCTTTCTCAGCCTAGGCAAAATTTGGTTGCTGGGAAGTGCCGCCATATATTGGCGTTTTGAAGCACTAGGTCATTCACCAACTTGATGGATGTAAACCTTTTCTTCATGGAAACCTTCAGGAACTTACATGAACCAACTACTTAGATTAGCTATTTTTTCTTCCCAATCACATGTGCTAGGCTCCTTAAGCTCTGTATGGACTCAAATAGACCTCTCGTACGTAGTTTCAACAGCTTACTGATTTTCTTTTGGATCTCGACTTTATTTGTACCAAATGATATGCTTCCAAGTTAATTCACCACTCCTATTCCTTATTATACTTTTTATCTTGGCGATTATTGAGAACAAAGTCCACCCACATTGTCCATGAACCCCGACCACTTGATGTATGATAGATTTGCCTTTTCTATTTAAACTTTTAGAGTAGACAGTTGTTGTCAAGTGGTTGACATGGAAAACGGGAGTCAGAATTTAGTCTCAACAACATCATCATAACTATCATACTTTATCAAGTTGATAGCTTGGTTCTGTGTCCAGCTCTACCTGACTAAGACCAAGGCTACCTTCACATGCCAATAAAACTATCAACTGCCCTGCCTTTGATTCCAGGTTCTCACTTCATGACAGAGATCTACCTGATGCTAGACTTACAGAAGCATTGCATTTTCTCCTCTCCAGTATCTCACACCAATTTATCCTTATATCCCACTCACTCACTCACACTATTAATCAAGTTCACCATTTATGCATCTTGAGTTTGTGACTCGGTTGAAACTATAACATGAGATTAGTCTCACACCTGATAAAAAAAAACCAGGCACGTGAGCACTGATGTAAACTAAGTGAAGGACCAAACATAGAAGCACACATGCTCGCCATACACTGAGAAGGTAACTTCACACAACATCATCAAAGGGCTGTTCATTTCTTGTTGATCGGACCCTCAGTAGCAACAGAAAATGGAGCAGCTGTCGAGAACTCAAATAACTCGTTCTCATAAAAAGTCTGGACAAGCTATCCCTCTATGTTGTAGGTGATATGCCAATGTCTTCAAAGTACCTCAGTTTCCCATTGGGATCCACTACAAAGACAGTGTAGGATCTCACTTACCAAAAGATTACAGTGGCAACTGGCAGTTTGGAAGGGTAGGTACCTTTCGAAGATGGGGTGATCAACGCTCCTTTTGTTTAGATTGGCAAAACACAAAAAGAGCACATACTAATAGAGGAAAGCACTGGTAAAAGAGAAACATGGGCGAAGGAACAAACATATGCTTGCAGACCTTAGCCGGTTAACATACTTTCCCAATTGGATACATTAGTCATCCTTAACAAGTCTCTTGACAGAGAAAGGGCAAGTAAAGAAGAATACGTGTTTAACGAATCTTGCTGTTCCTTGCGGAGCCTGCATTTGTTAATTATGATCAGGACCCTATATGGCAAATAATCAACAGCGAGGATTTTTCCATGGGAAGAAGTCCATGAGGAGAAGTTGATACGAGGAGGCATTTGCTTTCTCCAGAGAAATTGGGAAGCAAAGTGCAATTGCTCACCTTGAAAGTGATCTGCTCCTGGAACTTTGCTTTCAAGTTCATCATCCATCCCCAAATTGCACAACCACATGGTGCGTTAACCGGATTAGTGTCCAATCCAAAATCTGCCCAGCAATTTTTCCACTATGATCCGTCTGCAAAGAGCATGTTCTTCCAAGACAAACCTCCAAATCAATTTTAAGAGGCCGGATAAAGTATTTAATCATTCTAATCCCATGGTCACCCTTTGGTTTAGGTGTACACAACCAGGTGGTACTTTCTTGCTCACGATGAAGTTCCCATAACAAGTTTCTACAGATCATCACCATTTCGTCTGCTACCAGTGTTAAAATTGTGGTGGTGGACATCAAGAAAACTGGAATGGTTTAGGGTGAACTTTTCATTAAAGTCACCCAGATACCATTTCAAGCCAGAGAAGCAATGATTTGAAGGGCTGAAGTTGCTTAGAATACAGATCACTGAATATGATAGTGTCGCCAGCATACCAAAAATACCCTGAATATGAGCTAATAGATTTGCTTTCAGAACCATACCTGTTAAGGCTTCACCAAGGTGATTGAAAAAAGGGGGTGGGGGAGATTCAATCTCCTTGGCGAATACCGCAAGAGGCCCAACAAAGCACTAAGGGAACGCATTGATATTAATTAAGAAACTAGCCCGTTTTAAGCGAAGTCTGGATCCATGTCACCCAGATCTCACCCAATTTCTGACCGAAGCTCAAATGCCGCAACATACACTAAGATTGAATCAAACCTTTGAAAAAGATAGTCTACACACTAAGCCTAGTTTTCATAAGGCCCCGGATCAACTAATTTGTTTGCAATAACAAACCCATCTACTAACTGCCTATGAGCCACACCAGGGAGATTAATGTTGGTAAAGAGTACTCTTACAATTTCCTGTTTTCTTCAATAGCTATTCAATCTCCGTTGCATTTACCCCGATTTCCTATGGGATACTTCTGTGGCGTTGCATAAATATTAACTTATAAGTTGGGATGTTGTTTGATTAGCTAAAGAAATGGAGGGACTGGAACAAGAATGGAGAAGATGAAATGGGTGATAACTTCTACCTCTTGTTTTTTCCCTAAGTTGTGGAAATTGTTTTCTTTGGGGCAAGTAAACCCAAAATGCATGGTCAGCTTCTAACTCAAGGTGGAGAGCTTTTCCCACTCTCTCTAATCTGTTTCGAGCCCATCGAAAATTTTCTTTGGAATCAAACCCACATGGATCACAAAATTCATCTGGGCTAAATACGTTAAGGTGTCTTATATTAGCCACATAGAACTGCATGTTGATCTAAATACAGTAGGATGTCTATTAATATTGTTATTCACATAGAACGGTCTAACCATGCATGTGAAAATGCAAAGCACTTAAGCCTTCAAGTAATGGATAAGGAGTCTCTCAAGTGTTCAGGTGGGTGTAACACCTCCCTCCATTATCTTTGGTATTGAATAGATAGACCTTTTTATCAAATGAGAAGGGAGAAAGTCAATGACTTGACATGACAAATGGCCAAAAGGGTTGCATATGAAGGTTGGGTGGTGAGTCGCTAACCATTTTTGGAGTTTGTTGATGGATTTGGAGTAGAAGAGGAAGCCGCAAGGGCTTTGAGAGAGAAAGGGGATTTAGAAAGAGAGATGACAACAGAAGAAGATGAGGGCAGATCTTTGGAGGGATTGAGGCAGGTTTCACAGGCTCCCAATTGACCCGGAGGTTGGGGTGGAGTGGTGACCATGGGATCCAAAGCCTGCGAGTTGATCATGATTAAGATTCCTATGAACACTATGTTCTTGAAAGGTTTGGCTCGGAACTCTAATCTGGCTAAGGTGGCGGCACTCTGTATTTGTCGTATGTCTTATGTTTCGTGCCAAGGCAGAGGACATTGGAGTTTGAGTTGAATTTGAAATTGACCTTGAAGTTGAGTCTGTACGGATGATAGTCCTCTTTTGGAAGAATTTGAAGATTGGCCTGGGAAATTTCGCCAAGGTGTAGATTTCCACCATTTGCTCAATTTTCCAAGACACATAAAAGTTGTCAAACTGTTGCTGAAGTACTGCTGGTCGTCACTGAATTGCTCCTGAAAAGTCCGGCCACCATCTAATGGACCACTAATTTGGGGAGGGGCAACATAAAAATTGTCGGAAACCTTCGTGACAGAAGGGGTCCAACTTCCAAGCACCGCTTGTAGATGTCAGCTGGGTGGGTGTTCTGAAATTTACAAGCTCTAGAAAAAACTTGAATTTAGTTGAGGAAATTTTACAACTCAAATATAGCAATAGGTAATCAATTTAGCAGCCATAAGTTTTCTGTACTCCGCCTAAGGACTTGCATTCTTTTTCCTAGGTTAGGTTTCATTCTTAACTCCAATTTATGAAATCAGGACTCCACTCAATTGGATTCCCATATTCTTGACATTTATGATAAATGAACTTGGTTACACTATGTAAAAATAAACGTCGTGATATGGAAATCAGTTATCAGAAGTTCAACCACAATCTAACTAAAAATTTAAACAGTCTCTGAAATGCAAGTATCACTGATTATTGATCTTTATTGCCAAAATAAAAGTAAAAGAAATGCACCAAATAAACTTGAAACCATCTAGTTGCAAATGTGTAATCTCAACATGAAACTGAAATTTCTCCAAATCAAACACCTATGGCTGTTACAGTGTTACTTATTCAATAGATAGTCAAACATACTATCATAAACTTTTAAAGGGTAAGTGGAATTTAGATTCTAGAATCCACATAGATATAACTGGTAAATGCTATAAATATTGATGTACCTACAATCAGTTTTAACTCACAAACTCATCACTCTGGTCAAAATAGAAGGGTATAGAGCATCTTCCCAAAATCGCAGAGAAAATCACACAATTACAAATATGCACCACAAAGATTATCTTCTACAAACAAGCTGATACAGGATCCAAGCAATCCTAAATGCAACAACTCAAAAAAAAATTTGGCTTACACTATTATCGACACGCTTGAAATAACCATGAACACAAGTCCAACACCAAGCTATTCAGCTCTGCACAGTTTCACCTGCACATTCGAAAACCCCAACTAAAACCCAATACAATTAACATTTCTTATAAGAAGGAGAAGTATACCAATATTCAAAAGTAACCGAGAATACACCTGCATTTGAGAATTTGGATGAAGTTGTGGAGACAAAGAAGGGCAGAACCCAGTGTCCAAAATCCAGTTCCCTGTGATCCAAACTGAGTTCTCATAAGTCTCTTCCTCCCACTCTAAATTTTCGCAACCGAAAAACAAAAAGAGATCTTTCTAGTCCTCACTCTCCTAAAACTCTAATGCCTTGATCCCTGAGAATCATCTTCAGTGGTAGCTTGCTCTTGCTGCTGTTGCTGATTGTGCTGGTGAGGGTGTTGCTGATGCAGGGGGGCAGCTCCTCCTCGACTCTGACTCATCTGCTGGTAAAACTGGCTGAAAGCTTGAGCACCCAAGACACCAATATGATCCTGAGAAAGACCCAGTTCCAACCCTGGAAGTTGCTGACTGTTTGCACCCAAAATTGAGGTAAAACTCATAGAACCCAGATTAGAACCAGGCAATTCATACCCATGGAACCCAATCCTAGGCATAAAATTGGTACTTTCATTACCCAAATTCGATGGCGAAGGCCCCGAAGAAGGAACAAATCCTGGCCCTAACACTCCAGCAGGCCACAAAGCTGTGGGAACATGAGATCTACTCCCCAAATTAGCAGCACCCCCCACCATCCAATTACTATCAATCTTCTGATGCAAACCAGCTGAAACAGAGGTCCCCTGTTGCGAAACAGAGGATGAAGCTCCAGCCGCAGCCAGCGCCGAAGCAGGCATCGTCCCAGTGCCTGTGGCGGCTATGATTGATGGTTCAGCCTGCTGCAACAACCACTGTATAGTCTCCCCATCAGATTTATGACCCAACTCTCTAGTTAATTGGAAAATCCTTGCAGCACATAGAGCTGGCATCCTAATTCTTCTCCCCCTCCCATCCACCTTAGTGTGTCTATCTTTGGTTGAACTCCTCTTGGGTGCTAATTGTTTCTTCCCCTCATCTTTATCTGCTGCTACCACTATCTGAAAATCCTGGACTTCAGCTGGTTTATTTTCACTCATATCTCCTCCTCCTTGGACTTGTGGTAGACCTAAGAACTTGTGTGATTCTTGTGTGTGTTTTAAACCCTTTTGATGATGATGATCCATCATATAAACAAAACAAAACAGACACCAAATCCAACAAAAAAAAAAAAACAAGTCTTTATTTAGTGTTATAGAGATGGGGTTGACTTGATTGACTTACCTTGTATTGATTGACAGACACTTCTCACTATTTTCAGCAAAACCAAGAGAACCCATGATCTAAATCACCCCAAAAAAACAATCCCCACAACTCAAACAAAGAACCCCATCATCACTATTCTTCTCCTCTCTTGATTGTTCCTGTCCTGAACAGATTATTCCACTTTGTAAAACCTCTCCTCAATGTTTGTTTACTCCTCTCCTCTTTGTAAAGGCTTTTAACTGTTTCTGTTCTGGAATCTTTTTACTATTCATTCAAGTATTGTGTTGTTGCTGTGGTGGCCTCTGTGACTTCTCACATCTCTCTCTCGCTGTAAGTTTTTTTTTTTTTCCCCCTCTCCTTCTAACGTGGGTTTTTGTTTTTCTCTTCTAATTTTTCTTTTTCTTGTTTTGGGATTTTGAGTGTTTTTACCTGGATGGTGCAGTGCATCTCTTTAACTGGACTGCCACTTTTGCCCGCTACTTTGGACACTCATTTCATACTTTCGCATTCCGTTTGGATTCTCACTCTCTACTTTCTTGTTTGGATTTTCTTTTCCCTCACCTTTTGTTGTGATCTTTTGACTTCTTCTATTCTCTCAACTTTTTTTTTCTTTTCCTACTTTGGTTTGTAAATGTATTTTTAGATGTTTATGGATATTGGGGTTTCTTAATATCAATTTAAATTTTTTTTTTTAATGATGATACTTTATTATAGAATTGAATGTACCAAAGCGTAGGTTCAAATCGAAAGCTAATGTGGCAAACCCAACATTGGATCAAATTGCGTAGCCTTTTTTGTTGTGTGTTCTGAACATTTTGTAAACAAGTTCATAAAAGAAAAAATGTATACATTTGAAAATACACTTCTTACAGATATCTATGTTTCAAAGGTAGTAATTGATTGATATTGACTTGAACTTATTGAATGTTGACAACATCATTAAAATGAACGCCTTATATTCGGAACTATAAATACCAAAATAAGCTAAAGTTTTGTGGAAGTGATCTCGCCCTCACATAATTTCAAACCACATATCGAAACCTCCAACTATTTGGGCTAGGATATAAGGTGGGAGGAACGTTGAACCTTCTCGATTACCTTATCTAGTTATTTAATTTTAAAGTTCAAAAAGTAATAATTTGTAGTTTCCTATAAGTGATCCCACCCAATCCATTATAACCCTCAATTCTGCAGGACACTATTATTGATTGCATTGCAGCAAGAAGAAGAAGAATCATTCATATATAACATGCCTTGCAAGAGACTCAAAATAAATAGCCTGCGAATTGGCATCCTCACATAGGGTACAACTGGCATGTCATAAATGGTGCAGTGGGGTTGCTTCAGTACCACTCCTGGACCATCTCTCATATAGGAAAGGAAACAAAGTGATGGAATCATTCATTGAAGAAGATAAGATCACATTGATAGAAAGGTTGTGGCAGTTGCCACAAGGTTGGAGGGGTTTAATTCTTCAGTTTTCTTTCCTGTTTTGAGGATGTTATCTTGGTGGGTCTCTCAAATAGACAGTTTCATGAAGGTTGTGAGAGTCAACCACCTTTTTCTTTATTTGTCAGGAGGATCTGCAATAGGCTTTTTCTTAAAAAGGCCAAATTGGGTTGTTAAACATTTATTTATAATATTTTTGTCAATTTCGCGCTTTCGTATGCCTCTGCCACTTTTTTTTTTTTTTTTTACCCCGAATAGGCATTTATATTAGCATTGTTAAATGTATGTGCAAAAATCTCCACGCCTTCACATAGAGCGAGGATCAGTCACGACTATCTTCCTCACTTCATCGAATTTGCAAAAAATCAACAGAATGTTATGTTCTATCATATCTGAGCTTTCAATTCAACCCCATCAACTTCAAACCATCGTTGTGTCCATTTGTGGTCGAAATGTTTTGATTTTTTTTCCTAAGAACCCAATCCTTCAAACCTTTTTTGAAATTTCTTAATTGGCTTTCATTTTGCATTATTATTATTCGTGCACACCAAGTGTTTGACAAAATGTACTATGAAGAGAACGAAATGTTCTCTTAGGTATGGAATGAGATATTATTCCTAGTTCTAACTCCGACTTAGATGACAACTACGGCTTTCTTGATTTGCTATTGAAAGAGCGTGAGATGCTCGAAAGTTATATTCTTTTGCTATTAACAAATGATTTGTCAGTTGTGGTGATTGAATCACTTCAATGTCCTATCCAAAAAGGTGTGAAGACCTCGAGTTGCGGCAACAAAATGTTTGTATAATGACTACTTTAGTACAAATCTTGTTTATGACTATGATTTCTTTAGAAGCTGGTTTCAAACACACTTGTCATTGTTTTATTGCATTCGGATTACAATTGTTCAGAATAATGTTTATTTCACTCAAAGGGCTCAATGTACTTGCGAAATAGGGATCTATGAATCTATGATCTTCAGAAGATTACATGTGCGTTGCGGATGCTTGCAAATGGTACCTCTGGGGATGGTGTTGATCAATACTTGAAAGTTGTAGAAACAATGACATTCGATAGTCTTTTGAATTTTTGTTAGACTGTCATTGACGTGTTTGCAAAGGAATGTCTACGTGAACCTACCCCTGAAGATGTGACGTGATTGCTCACTGAAAATGAACATAGAGGGTATTTTGGAATGTTAGGGCTGATCGATTGCATGAATTGGGAATGGAAGAATCGTCCAACTACTTGGAAAGGTAATTTTAAAATTACAAACGTCATTCGACCGTGATTTTTTTAGGCGGTTCCATCTCATGACTTGTGAATATGGGCATATGGCATGATTTCTATGGTATCAATGTCATTGAGCATTCAACTGTGTTTGATAGACTTCTCATAGGTGAGGCACCGCCAGTACAAGTCACTATCAACAGAAACATCTACAACACGGTTTATTTTCTTGATGATGGTAAATATCCTAAACTTTCAACCATAGTGCAAATAAATCCCACCTCCTGTCAACGAGAAAGAGAGGTTGTATGTTAAGCTTCAATAAGGAGTTAGGAAATATGTTGAAAGAATATTTGGGGTATCACAAGCAAGATGGGTCATTATTCATCAACCTGCCAGAACTTGGAACAAGAAATTGATGCATGACATATATACTCACGTGCATTATCCTACACAACATGATTGTTGAAGATGAACATGGATCTCACCTGATCCTGATCGTATGTAACGACCAGTGTCCCTGAGCCTACCCTTGATGTTGAACAGGGTTATCGATGTGTTGAGTTTATTCAACGTTATTCTAGACTTCAAGATTCGAATATTAATTATCAATTGAAACACGATCTTGTTCAACACATTTGGGATAGATTTTGTAATCGATGACTTTGACAATTTGAGGGATTGGTATTTGTTTGTTATTTTAATTGTCATGCTTTGTTTTTTAATTTCGCGAATTGTATGGTCTGTAGTATTTTTAATTGATGTTTGTTTTATTTCAATGTAATTTTTGTTTTTTTATATCCATCGAATGCATAGAACCAAGGATTGTGATTTTGTTTTTTGAGTTCATTTCGATATCTTGATTTTAAGAACTCTGATTCTAGAGAGCCAGGTCAACAGTGTCAGGCCCGCTTTAAGCCGACCCATCACCATCCATCATCCTAGAGATGGATCCATTTTCAGCATCTCTAGGATGATGGATGATGATGGGCGGGCGTGGCGCTGTCGGCCTGGCTCTCTAGCAAGGCTCTTTTAAGAAATATTTCAACGTGTAAAGAAAAAACGTAAAAATTTTGATGATACATGAAAAATATATAATGGATTTCGAAGGTATATGAAAATGAGAAAAAATAGATGCAAGTAAATAAATCTATTAAACATATTAAATGAAGCCTAAATATCAAGAAATGAAACAAACATGAAATCAATATATAATTAGAAAATCAGAGTTTCAAAAATCAATATATAAATAGAAGAAATGATAATTAACAAATTAGGTGTGGTTTTAAAAATCAATAAATAATTAGAAGAATTGATAATACGAAAAAACCTCAAAATTTAAGAAAAAACTTTCAAAATTTTCAGAAAAAACCTCGAAAAAATGTAATTTTTGGTAACTGGGATTTGTATTTTTACGGAAAAAATTAAATTTACGAAATTTTTTCGAAATTTATGAAAAAATTTTGAAATTAACAAAAAATCTCAAAATTTTTCGAAAAAACGTAATTTTTAATTTCAACATTTTTCTTTTCATAATTTAAAAAAAAAATGAAATTTTCGTTGAAATTTCGCGAAATCACATTCCTTAAGTAATTAAAAACCTTCATATTTCATTGAATAATAATAAAGTTAGAACTCCAATACTCCGATTACATGTAAAAAACTACTGAATATTCATTATCTTCATAATGTCCTCCTTCATAGCAACCAACCATGCACGGTGTTGGTCATCGATACAATTTTCCAATTTCAAGTTCATTACTAGCATTTCAGTATTGACCATCTCATTATGCGCTCACATCTCCTCAGCTCTTGCACGTTGTGCATCCGCTTGAGATTGTTGCGTTAAAGAAGACATTTTCATTTCTTCCATCTCTAACAACTTTGCCCGATCTTCTTTGTATTTTGTCCTCATCTCCATCCTCAGTGAGTTCATGACCTGTCTCCTTCGGACTCATGGTCCACAACGCTTCTACGTTACACCATAACTTCATTCATTTAGAGATGATCCTAGCTTGTGTCTTCACTATGTTATCTTGCCTTTTTGCTGTTGCCTTTGTCTTCTTTTCCAACTTTAGGCACATTAATACCGCTTTCAACTGATTGTTATGCTTCATTTCCCAAGAGGGCATACCAGTTCTTCATCACTATTGACAAATTTATTTCTTCACTATCAAAATCTAGCCCCATTGTACCAACATCTTCGATTGACGAGTCGGTCCCCACTTCAAATGCAGACCTTTTGCCCCCACTAGTCGTAGAAGATGAAGTATTGGGTTAAGAAGGCGCATATATCCTTGCTCTGGAAGTATCCCTTGAACTTGCACTTGTGAAATTGTATCGTGATGATTTCACCAAATCTGGACACACATCCTGAAATTGGAACTTGTGAACGTTTGCATCTTCGTACATCTCATTGGCTAGTTCCATCTGCATAAATATAGTAATGATAGTATAGTAGAATGTATGATTAATCAATTGTTAAGAACTTACCCGATCATGGTTATTGGATACTTTAGCGACGATGGTTACCCACTTGCTCATAACCTTCTTCAATTTTTGGAATTGATTCTCCAAAGATATTGGGTCTTTATGCTCGTAATGGCTTGGTTGTAACAGTCTGCATCTTATTCCCATAGTGTTTTCTTCTTGACCTACACCGTCAACTAGATCTTTCGATGTTCTTATAAATGAACGACATAGAGTTGCATCTTCTCTGTAAAGAAATCTTTTCCCTTTTCTATTCATAAACGGTTGCTCATCATCTATGCCTTCGTCTACGAGCTGTGGTTTACACTTGCGCTAGCCCTTTTATGGAATTTAGGCTTTCTTGATTTTGGACATAAGGATTATGGATTTGAGAAGTTTGGAAGAATTGATTTGGAGGGATCGTAAGTATAGAAGGATCGGCTTTGATGATTTTGAGAGAAAATAAGTTGGGATAAAGGACTTTGGGAATAAAATGATTGTGGTTGTTGGAAATGGGATGTGTGTGGTGGTTGTTGGTATGCACGAGGTTGAAAATGTTGGGACATGTGCTAAGATTGCTGAAAAGATCGGGGATGAAAATTATCTAGATATGATGTCACGTTTTGATAGTACGAGTTTAAAATTCGAGGGGAGGAAGAATTTCTACTAAAAACGGATTTGAAATTAGTGAATCGGTATCGGCTTCATTTTCAAAAGAATTCCTAAGGTTTGATGAGGAACCGTCACCCACCCCGACATTCAAATTAGGGATGCGGGATCGATTATATGTATAGGAAATAAAGAGATAAACTAATACGTAACTATGAATATTTGGAGATTATAATAAAATAAGTTTTGAAGGGTTTTTTAAAATTTTGAAAAAGTAGAAATCTCTATGGAAACTTGGAAGCTAGCTAAAAGTTATATTATTGCTAGAAGAATATAAACTAATGGTATGCTTGAAAGAAATTGAAATGTAATTGCTATGGTTGAAAGAAAATGAAAATCGATGGATGTGTTGTGAAAAATGTGTAGCAACCATATGGTATTTATAAAGAGGGGAAGGGGAAAGCAATCAAAATTCTCACCCACAAACTATGGCCATTCTAGCATAATCAAGGGTGCTCTGACAGAATTATGGTTGTTCTAGCCAATAAGCAAATTAGAGCAATCAATCTCATAGCGGCTATATGCCACGCTGGAGATCCGCGCTCTTAAAAACAACACTGTGTCAGAAAATATGGGTTTATGCTGGGCACTCGACAATGCATGCTTGTATAATTGAGCAATCTAAATAGCAACCAAAGAAATGCCTATTGGGTGATGTTTGGGACTATCTTTGTTACATTCTTAATGAGAAATCCAACTAGCAAACCATGGAAATGCCCATTGGAAATGCTTTGAGGTTCACACCTGTAGTAAGTCAATAACAATAATAGCATCATGTTTTCTAAGAAACAATAATTTGAACACCGTGATATTACAAAAGGTTATAAAAAAAACATGTAAAAAGTGCTTCAATGGGTTTTTTCTTAGAAAACCCTAAGTTCCCTTGAGACGAAGTACACCAACTCTTATTGTAAAAAATAAAAAAAAGCATAAATTTCAATGGGTTTTTCCATTTTACATGTGAAATTCACAATTTAAAGGGTTGGTGCCGGACTAGCTAAAAATAAGAATTTATCCGAAGCCTGGTCAATGGGGTTTTCCATTTTACATGTGAAAATCACAATTTAGTTACTTCTATTTTAATGTTGTTGTAATAAATCTAACATAAATTGCCATCTTAGTTTTTGTATAGTTATTAGATTTTGTATACTTGTTAGATTTCTAGAGAAAATGTATTGTAGGGTCATTGAGGCCATCAAGATGCTAATTGTAATTTTTAAATGTGGGGTGTGGCTAATGAATTTTTTTTTTTAAAGTATCTCGATAGCACTTGCCTTTGTTTTGGTTGTTTTTAATTTTTTGATACAACCAAGTTAGTGATGCACTTTTCATGGCAAACCCTAAGTTTTTTGCTTGAAATGAATAACAAACCTCAAGAAAGTGACAGGAAATCCCTTGAAACCCTCTCATGACAAAGATGCCCCAACTTTTTTTGGGGTACCCTAATTTTATAATGGCCCTTGGTTGCCATGATATTCTTGTTTATATGTTGTGTGTAAATTCCTTATTAAGGAAAACAAAGCTTAAATAATTTGGGTGGTTGCTGCCTTGCTGCATGTGTATTTGATTTGTACCAGCTATGATTGAGGTTGGGTTAAGATAGTGTGTCATTTCATATTGAACAATTACCCGAAAAAAAAAAAAAAAAAAAACACAATGAAATAAATTTTCCTTCTACGAAATCCACCCACCTCCTCTCTAGATCAACCGAGTTTCAATTAGTTCACAACTTCACATCAAACAACATTCGAAATCAGGGCACTGGAGATGCTCTAAAGTTACAATTTCAAAATGAAATGTATAAACAAAGTTATTTTCATGATTAACATGGATAAAGATATTATCATTTGGGATCATGAGATGTCATTTTCTTAATATAATGATGCCAAGAGATGTGATCTGATGGGTCTGGTTGACTATATTTGTTATATCTCAAAAAGTGGAAACACATAATTTCTCATCACTTATCATATGATCTATTATCGTCCTTTTAATTACACGCATTCATTTTGGAAGGCACCAAATCATTGGGGACAATCATTCTGTACACAGTTCACTTCACACACATTTAAGGTTCGCAAAATTGCTAAGCCCTCGTCGTTGCCATCCATATATGTTCTCGAGATGCATATTACAGTATCGAGGATAGATGAAAGGTGTAAATGATGGTGGATTACCCACCATAAAATTAGGTTTAAAAAAATTTCTCATCATTTGAGGGTTAGATAATAATAATAATAATAATAATAATAATAATAATAATAATAATAATAATGACAAGTGTGAGGAGAGTAGGCGTGTATTGGTGGTTGCATTGCTTGTCAACTCTGCTTCCCACCTTGGTGACACATTGGCCCTCACTCCACCCATGCAATATAATTGTGTTTGAACGTGGACGTAACATTCATCTCACCGCCAGTGGCGCGGCCCCAAGATTTTATTCAATGGGGCCGTGAAATGGCAAATAATTATCAAGGAAGTGCCAAAAAAAAAATAATTATACTCAAATTAAAAGTTAATAATAAAAAAAAATACATTACATATATTAAATTGAATATATTGTAATCTAAATTTAAGCTAAAATAAGGTCATATTTGGTTCAGTAAAAACGATAAACTTCTAACCACTAAACTAAGAAAGTCATGTAGAAACAATTGAATGAAACATCATGAGATTGTTATTATATATTATATAATTGATTTTTATGTAAAATTAGGTATATACTAAAAATATTTTGAAAGTCCGGAGGGCAAACTGAATCAAATGAAATTGGGAAAACTTGAATATAAAGATCTTTACTTTATATGGTTTATTTACATGACATGATTTCATTAGAGATAAGATTTGATTTGTGTTTTATCTTAATCATTTAATTGATGTCCTTTCATTCACCTTTCTTTTTTCAAAAGCTTTGCTTTGCTTTGTTTTGTTTGTTTGAATGGAGACCTACACTGCTCAATTGAATCAAACCCTAATCAATCAGATTTAAAAGTGTACAACTCGTACTGAGATTTGTTTTGTTTGTTTACACGCGAGATGTGGATTGATCATGGAAGTTCTAGAATGAATGGAGATCGCCCGTACTTGGGTGTATGGTGCATTCGAAGTGTCTTAAGCTGAAAATGTCACGAGGAAAACAATCTGCTGTGTATCCATCGAGCCGCTAATTAAGGAACCCTATCGAGCCGCTAATTAAGGACACTGATTGAATGATGTAGTTAACTTTCAAACCACTAATATCAATATCAAAGCAGTCTCATCAAAGTCCAATTTCATATGTTTACCTGAGCTTGTTGGTTAAAATGTCTTCTTCTTGAGTTCAGTAGAGAATGAAAATACATCTATGCTCTTATTGTCTGTCACTGTTGAAAATATATAGTATATGGAGAAAGAATACAACACTAACAATAACACCATTACAAATCTACTCAGAACGAACCCAAAAAAGATTAATCAGTGATCTAATAGAGCCAAAGAATGTCCAGCTGTGGGTACCTGGCTTGATAAGATCAAGGTCACTACTGTTATCCTCTTATCACATCTTTCTCCTTCCATCCCTTTCCTTTGCCTTCAACTCAGATATAGCTTTCGGCACCCCACAATAGGGTGATTCATGTCATTGAGTCTATACAGCAATGTGTAAACACAATGAACCACAAGCAATTTGTCTATTCCAAAATTGAACAAGAAAGAAAATAAAAATCCTCCAACAGTTCACCACCATCGAATTTAGATTAGCTGAAAGAAAACCCTAATAGGACGGTCATGGTCTTGCAGTTAATCAGACCAACTATTAAATTCACTGAAGTTCATACTATCCTACGGTTGAGGAGTTTCATAATCAACAAAACTAGGAAGACAAACTCCAACACTATAAAAAATGATCTCGTGAACGGACAGTTTTGTGGTTGTTATCTAGTGAACACAAGCATAACCTGACACCACAGAAATAAAGTTGAACCAGAGATAGCAGATTGGGAATGCAGAACAAGTATTCAGGGGCCCATTAAAAGAGACTTGTATTGATATACTAGGCTTCGCTGCTTTCTCCATTTAACACAAACATTAAACATTCTAGAGTTGGAAGCAATGAGGAATAATCCTAATTCATTTTTACAAACAGGATACAATCACTGCAAACTAAATTTAGGAATCCACCTCAGATTATGGCCTTTGGTATTGTGTGGTCGAAGGCCCCAAGAAAAAGTCGATTTTGCTATGAAAGCTTGCTTATTTGTGAGTCAATCTTGCTTATTGACGAGTCCCTATGGAGAAGGGGTTCAGTATCGCGATGATCAGAGATAAGCCCAATAGCTGCTTGCCTTTCTTTGTACGAAGCCCAGGTAACCATATAAAGACCAGCAATGATCAGACACCCCCCTATAATGCTGCTTGCCAATGGAAATAAGACTAGGTTAGCCTCATAGTACTCTACCTTGTAAACTCATAGTTTATTATATCATAACTGAATGATGTTTGGGAAATGTTTTTGTTGAATACTTCTCATAAATAGGCACTGCACAAAAACATATATGCCAGTGCATGTGTAACATCTGTAATGAAACACCACCGTAATGTAAGAACCTAATGTTAAGGAAATAATGCATATTAGTCCTTTCGGGTCAGTGATAGCTTGTGATTGTGGATGGAGACGGTTAGGCATTTTGTATATTTTGAAGAGAACCAACCCGGTGCAGTTTACCAGTTGCCATCTCTACTTGGGGTGCACTAAACAAAAGGTTAAAACATAAAAAAGATGACCATTAAAAATAAAGATTTAGTGAGGGATCAAACCTTCCAAGATAAATAGGGCTTCCAATGAAAATTTTGGAAAGAAAGGCCGATGCAGCAGGTTGAAGAGGATTGTATAGAGCTACAAGTGCAGGTCCCAATATCTTATTGGACCATGTCAAAAGCCCGTAGTTAACAGCAGATGCAATAATTCCCTGGCGAAACAAAGAGCATTTTCAATTCGCTTTCAATTAGTTCTGAAAAATATGACTCCGCCATAAAGTGAGTTATTAAATCAACCAATATATTTGAAGTTCACAGTAAATTCCAGAACAATAAATCTTGTGTTGCTCTTTACATGCGACAGAATCACCACTAGTTTTGATCAGGAACTAGAAGACTTGTGATGCCATCGGCTACAAATCTTACCGGCTGAGCAAGGACTCATTGGCAGCTAAGAAGGGATTTTAATAGGCACAATTTTGGTTTTCTATATAGTTTCTCCCTTAATACTAAAGAAGTGTTGCAAACGCATGAGGAGGTAACTACCACCAGAAACAATTATTGTTTCCATCAGATTCATCCACTACTGAAATTTTTAAAAAAAAAAAAAAAAAAAAAAGGTTCATAACTGCTCCATGGTAGTGTATTGCTAATTCGGTATTGAATTTTTTTCTTTACTTAAAATTCAAAAAGAAAAATGTAAAAACCTTCTATTAGCTTTGTCAGTCTCTTCCAAGTTATCATTCATAGTTCCATGTATACTGAACCCATTATCAGGTTCGAGAACATGAATCCCCTTTACCAATATCAATTAAACTTATGAGTTGATTACCAACATTAATATCTGCAGATTTTTTTATTATCTCTGATTAAACAAAACATACACTGATAAATAATCTAGTTGTAAACTTGTAACAGCAAAGACGATAAATAATCTAGTTGTAGTACAAATAAGAACACAATCAAAGCCCTTTTTTTATTGCTCTGATCGAGCAAAGACGATAAATAATCTAATTGTAGTACAAATAAGAACACAATCAAAGCCCTCTTTTTTATTGCTCTGATCGATTTGAATTCCTATTCAACTGAAGCAATAGCCAAGTTTTATGAAAAATGCCATGTATATCAAAACAAGACGAGGTCCAAAAGAGCAAACGTGTTAGTTAGTGTTAATCCATAAATAGTAAAATTAGCAGACCTTTGATCTACAGAGCTACCTATTTCACCTTCTGCCAATTCATAACAAGTAAAACATATGCAGAAATTAGTGAGGTAAGAACATAGGCAAGTAACTTACAGCATATAAAACTGCAAGCATCTCAGACTGAGCCAAGTGCCAGTCTGTATGATCATTGGTTGAGAAAAATCCTGTAATGACCATCAGAAGTGCACCAAAGAAGTACGAGTATGCTGTCACTGATAGGCTGGCAGGATATTTCTTTAAAATAGGAGCCTGGAATTTCATGGAACAAGCTAAATGTTCATAATCACGCATTAGTTATGTATATAACCAAAAATATCCGTAGTTGCTATAAATGAATCTTAACATTGTGGTAGTGTCTAAATGTCAGCAATGTTGATTTTCTAAAATCAAGTATGGTAAATTTGATTGATATCACCGATCTTAAATACAATGCGTGGCAACCTTATATGTATTAAGGTCCCAAAACTACATTCCAGTTAGCATACAAAGATTCAATCAAGAAACAACCCTTTGGACGGTTATGAGAAACCCAACTCCACAACAAAATCAAAATCTCAATTTCCACCATCAAACACTTTATCTGAAAAGATCCTACCATTTCGTTCTAACTAATTCAAATTTGCAAACATGAATAAAATTGTAAATAATGTGATAACCAGCAAATCAGCAAGTTGTGGGTCCAACTCTGAGGTAAATTAGCAAAGGGCCTCGTTGTACAGGGGGGCAGAGCCCCACCTTTTGTGAAGGAATTTTTATAAAAATATTTACTCTCTTTCCTGAACATTAAACTATTTGCAGGTTTAGTAGGGCACAATTGCATTATTGTGACACCCCGACTCCAATGAGGGGTACTGGGTGGTGGCGCGCAGGAAACTAACCGAGAGGTTCTGATGGTTGTGCCAGATTGTGTCCCCTACTCTTAAGCTATGGTGCTAAGATTTTTTGTCTTTTCTAAGTAAATATTATTCTTTGCTGCTTCTTACACTTGTCTAAATCTAATTTCATTCTTTGCTGCTTCTTACACTCTGTCTTGAATCAGTGTGGCTCCATTTTTTCTATTTTTTTTAAAATCTTTTCAAGTAAATCTAATTTGTACTTTTAATTAATGGTGGTTTTGTTCTGTTTTTTGAGTGGGTGATGAAACGAAACTCAAATGAGATTTGCCGCCTTTCAACATTATCAGGTCCTTTGGTGGTGCCACCTCGCACTGTCACACACCTATAAAACATCAACTGAAACATGAAGACATGGCTCAACAGAGATTGCAGTGAATTTCCCTGGCTAATATCCTAGCAAGCTCTAAACCAGCTGTGCCAAGCTATGAAAAACAGGGTTACTACTATAAATAATGACTTTCCAGCAAGGTTTAGATTTATTTTTACCCTGACAAATTAACGGAATGTAACCCATCATTTTTTCTCCTAGGGCAAGTTTGGTTGCATGGAATCCAACTCCAAGGAATCTAACCCATCCCAAAAGCATTTTAAATAGAGGTTAGTTTATTTGAGAAAATAGAACAAAGTAAGAAAAATAAATATGTGGTTCATCACCCTTAGCAGCAGCTACCACCAAAAGGATTTTTAGCCCAAATCTAACCATTTTGCCAAAAGTTGCAAATCTAAATAAAAAAAATAGACCTATATATAATAACTGTCAAACTATTTTTTTAACAAAAAAAATGGGTAAAAACATACTATTTAAAACCATAACTTGGATAGTAAGTGAGGCATGCACCTCACACAACCTCTTGCCTCAGGCAATAGGCAAAAAATTTGACACCTTAGTTTAGCGCCTCGCATTGTTTCAAATTAAGGCAGTGATTCTTCGTGGCACACCACCTTATGCCTTAGGCGTGCATAAGTGCTCGCCTTGACTACATTGTTTTGGCAAAAACTATAAGCCTGAATTGTTGGTGATACAAAGAATATTTAAGTTTTTCTTAGGGTGAACAATTGGCAAATTTGGGTGTTTGGGCAACCTGAAAACAAGACTTTAAAGATCGGATTGAGCTTGGGTGGCATGGTAACAAAGCCAAGGTCGAGTTGGGTGAAACATGGATAGAGTGTCCAAAACTTGGGTTGGTGGCGTTGGGCAAGCCCAGATCTATGGACATGCTCAACCCACCCACTTGAAACCTTACAATCAAGCAACAATAAGAGCCCCACCAAACCTGCTTGCCCACATGCAACCCTACATTAGAGATTTGAAATTGACAAAAAATGATCAAAGGATGCTCCTTTCAAGAGGGGCCAAGCTGAGCTGAGTATGCCCATAGCGTTCGTGATCAACCTTTCTTTCACAATGCTTTTGTTGAAGATCGAATGGCTCCTCTCACACCAAATAGTCCAACAAAATGCATAATGAATTATCTCAAATGCATTCACCTTCCATAAGTACTATGTGAAACACAATCTTCTTTGTCAATGCATTTACTATCAACGAACAAGTTTTTTCCCACAATCTTCTTGCATTCCTTCACTTTGTATTCGACCTCACCACATTTATTGCTTACCATGGAATGACAAATTAATTTGAGATGCCTTTGAAGGTTGGCTGTCATTGCATCGTTGTTTTTTGCTTGAAGTGTTTGGCTTCCACTATTTAAACACCATGTACTAAATCCACTTTTTTTCCCCAAGTTATTTTCAATGGAAATTCCTTTTTGGTGCATGTCCACTACAGAAAGCAAATCATCATATTGAGAAATACTGTACATACCACCAGTGTATCTTGCAACTTGTTGCTCAGTGTATTTGTATAAATCATTCCTTGCAAAGAAGAGAGAAAAACCTCTGGAGTATACTAAGTAACTTATCCACCGCCTTTTATTCCTTGGTGAGAACTTTGAAGCCGTTAGTAGGGGAATTTGGCTTGCTTCTGTCATAGGAAGGCTGCCTTCAAACTTTTCATCTTAACCGATGTTTCAATTTTTTATTTCCCTTTCCTTAAGTTTGCTTCATTTCTCTCCATGTTGAATGAAGCAACATTGTAACTCTGTCGCGTGCTTGTTGTGCCAATTTCTGCGCTTAGATGCTAACGATTTTTCGCCCCATCAATGTTTTTTCGCCTCATAGTGTTGTAGCTCATGCTTCAGTTGAGGTGCTAAATAGTTTAATTAATTTTAAATGTCAATTGCTTCTATCACTTTCGTTTTCGTTCAAGAAAATATTGTAATGACCCACAAACTAAAAAATAAAATAAAAAGAAATTATGGTTCTACTTGAACTTTGCCGCGACTCCCACAGCTCCCGAAGCAATTGTCAGCTCTTCATCCCACTTGACACCCTAGACAACATAATTCCACAAAGTCATTGTCTTGTCCCGTAGAATGGTGCCCAGTAAACCAACTTATACCAGGATCTCCTCGAATTCAAAGACTTCCTCTACAGTAGTAACCTATGCTAGCAATTATTCCAATGCCAATTCTCCATGTAACTCAAGAACTTCTATCTTAGCCTTGTTCCCATCTCAAATTTCATAATAACACTCCTTAGAATAACTCTCCTTTGCATCCTCATGCTCGATAGGGAATTTAGCAAGCCTTCATCAATAACAACAAAATGTATTCATACACAGCTCTTGGTTTAGAGGAACTTAGGCTCAAGTTTCCAACTTCCTCAGACTTTCCAACTGATTTCTATTACTTTTCTTCAATCTTCTAACAAATTCATCAAATTTTCTATCGACATGTATGGCCTCTACTCTCAAGTGTCGAACACTTGGAGCTTGGGATCACTTTGGTTGTCTAAGATGAGATTTTCATTCACATTGGTGGATTGTCTCTTAGATGTCATGTACACAAGCTCAACAAAGCAATCTCAAGCTCTCAAGCATCAGGGCACATGTGGTTTCAAATGACGGGTGCTTAAATTGAGGTTCAATTAGGTTAGATTCGATTGATATAAATTGAGAGGCTAGTTTAGCAAGAATTGGGTAGGTTTTATTGGAATTGGTGGGGACCAGAGGGGATCTAGAATGTCATAACAGAATTGGGGGATTTGGTAAATGATCTGAGTTGATCTATGGAATTCAAGTGAATTTGGATGATGCATTGGGGAAAATGAGGATTCAAATAACTAAACGCTAGATATAGATGATGAAATGGAAACGTAGATCAACTGAATCAATAATCAATCCACTGAATTAAAATTGATGATGAGTAGTGAAATTATTGCCACATGAGTGAGATCTAGTTGAGTGAAAATTCAAGTACATGGAAACTCTGTAATGACACAGATCTGTGTGTCGGTGTTAAACGAGAGTTTGCGTCAGACACTTACTTTAAAAATAGGGGTAGGGGACCACCAGTACAATGTTATACGCTCCTAATTTATAAACTTCAATTTGTTAGCCATATTCTTTATTTGTAAGCCAATATTGCTATCTTGTTATAATAACACTAATGATAAGCATGAGAATTGAGGCTTCAAAGGATATGTGAAAGAGTTGGATATAGGATTTTTTTTAGATAAAGTGTCCTTGTTATATAACCAAGAAACTATCTTGGGCCATACTCTTTTTCCCCATTTGAGCTCTTTTTCCCCATTTGAGCTCTTCTTATAGATGAGTAACGTTATAGTTTGTGACAATTGAAGGTGTCTTATGAGAGATAACATAACTGAATCTCTTCAAATTCCCTGACTGCAACCAAGAGTTCTCAAGATTCCAAGTTTGCAATGGAACAGTAGAGTCAAGAAAAAAATTTAAAATAAATAAATAATAATAATAATAATAATAATAATATATAACTAACCTTCAATAAAAAATATATAAATATAAAAAATAAAAAAAGGGTATCTACAGGTTCTCCAATTAGAGTTTACTGACCTTGTACAATCTTATACTATACTTCTAGGTCACAAGTATTAGGACACATATTCTATAAACCGCATTATTACAAGTAAAATTAGAAAAAGAAAAGGGGGGAATGGTCTTTCAACCGGTTGAAACCAGGGTGCGACTAAGAAAAACCTATCGATTTTTAACTGGTTGAATTACAACGTCAACTGATTGGAAGAGAAGGAAGCACATCAGCCGATTCAACTTGGTTCCCAAGTAGTTGAAGTTGTAATAATCTGGGCATTTTGACTTAATCCTAGGTTCCATGTAACACTCTACAAGGTGGATTACAACATGCTAACACACATCAGTTCATAGTACAAATGAAATTGGAGAGCTAAAAAATAATCACCTAGAATAGTATAGTAATTGGTAAAATGATGAAGTTGATCTCCATAACTTTAACCACAAATGACAACCCACTATCGTAATTTCAGAACCATAAGTTACTAATGCACAAGGTTAAAGTTCAATGATAGCAATACCTGTATTGCTAAATAAGCTGCCATGCACATACAGTTCCCTATTAAGCATAGCACTCCGATGTGCCACCGTCGAAGACCAAATTGCAATAAGCTAGATATTAAAAACCCAACAGGTTCTGGTTGAGCCTTTGCAATAATATCATCTTGCTCTGCTGAGAGTTCCATTTCACTGTATCCGAATACAGCAGGGCCCCTGAACAAAACCATCAGCATGGCTCCAGATACACATATGAGTGTGCCTCCAACCTTGAGCTGGCCTACAGTTCGAAGCAAATGCACTGTTTCTGTACTGCATCAATAATAAAATTACAGTAACTTTTTGGTTATGAAGTATTACAATTGAAAGACCTAAGTTTGACTAAAATTTTCATGCTCAAAACTTATTAAACCGAAAAACAGATATCTCAAGCTGTGTTAACTTTTGTTAGGATGGTTTCATCACCATTTCAACAACTGCTACAAAGTTTAGAGAATTGTTAATATTCACCACTTTGACAAAGCTAAAAGTCTATGAATGATTCACTAGTCATGGATTTGATTTATATGGCTATGAAATTGTCCTCCTAAAAAAATCAGCATATCTTGAAAATGGAAATATCCACTTGGGTGCAATGGATTCGCATTAGAACTACAGACTCTTCGGCCACAATTCCTATTTTCTATTATTAGATGCTAAGTAGCATCTATTATGTTACTTTTCATTCTTCTGTTTCAATAGTGAAATTTTTTCTTTACAACCATCATAGCATTAGCAATATATCATGTCAAAACACTTTTATATAGTATGGGTCTAAGGGATGATTACTTTTTCTTTTTTCAAATTATGCAAACATGATTTTATTTGTTCATTTATCTGAAAAGGTGCAATTCATCAAAAAAACGAATAAGTAGTTACAAAACAATATTGTACACTCCCAGATACTAATCTGATGTTTTGGATTTGTGACACTTCATACTAGTGACCAAAGCAGAACTCCTCCAAACTTCTTGTCTCTTAAAATTAACCAAAATAACAAATGAAAATTACAAAAAACAAGGTAATTTAAGTTACCCCATTAATGCAGCCAAGATGAAAGTGAAGACAGGAATAGCAGGCTGAATGGCTGCAGCATAAGTTGGATTTGTGTAGTTAAGACCAATAAGAAACAAGAGTTGGTTTCCAAAGATCCTGTTTCGTTCATAAAAAACCCATTACAAACAAAGACATAAATAACTCATTCGATGGATTGAATTCAGGAAAAGAAAAGAACATAAAAATGGTAACTTTACCCAGTTAATCCAAGAAAGAAGAAGGAAAGGAGAAGAGTTTTGGTGAGGGGCGATCGAAGCCTCCTCTCACGAAAGTAAGCAACTGGGGCAAGAATAGAAAGGGCTAGAATGTCTCTGTAAACACAAAAAACCACCTGATTCATTCCAACATTGAGAGCTAATTTGGTGATAACATGGTATCCTCCACTGAAGAGCTGTATCATCACCATTGCCCCATGAGCCTTCCATGTCTCTCTCTCACCAATTCCCACCACCCCATTGTTCCCAGCAGCCATTTATTGATGATACCCTTTGATCCAATTCGATTGAATCTTCTCTGAACTAGCTTGGAGTGGTGGAGACCCTAAAATGGAGGAAGAAAGTTATAGGAGCTTGAAACTGTTGTCTCTCTCTCTCTCTCTGTGTTTGTGTTTTGTAATTCTGGTGGATTTAAGGAATTTGTGTTGTGGCCCTTGTGGGTGTGTGTAGGGTTGGTTGATGAGGAGTCTATTTGTTGGTTGCTTTGGAATGGAAGTTTGTTTGAAATTCTAAATCTTTGCCCTTGCTCTTTAAGGAACCTTCTCCTTTTTCTTTTATTTTCTTTTCAACATATCTTATTATGATTTGATTATTGTACCTCTCAAATCCGAACTCCCATAATTGTTGTTTTTTTGTCTAATTTGCTCCACTTTCCATTTCCAACAATTGCATGTAGACAAGAGGTGTTGGGGAATCAAGTTGAGTATATAAAAAAAATCATTTTCTTGTACATCCAAGATAAGTTTGAATTGGTGCGAAGGAAACACACAAATAGTGTATTGAGATAATGGAACTTTGCATTTTGCGGTCCAGGTTCATATTTACCTATAAACTTTTTTATTTTATATGGAATGGTTGTGACTATGACTGATTTCTTTAGTACATCAAGATTAAGATTGGAGAGTATATACTAATGAGTGTAAAGAAGATTGTGCCATCAAAAGGTCATGTATTGTCCAATTTGGTGTCCATTAAGACTCCGCAACATTTTGGTACTTGACAAGGAAAGAAATCTTCAACCTCAGTTACATGCCAAATCCTATCTTAGCTGAATGTCATTTGGAAGTATTTTTAGTGGAATTAATAGCACCTCCAAATCCAATGGGGAGATGAGTCCAAGTGCAATGGGGGATCTTGAAGCTCAAAAGATCTGAAACTTCCTTGACAGGTTTTACTGTCAAGGAATCCACAAGCAAACATGACAGGCAAGCCTGAGTTGCTAAAGTTCTTAAACATCATTACCCTCACTTAACAAACAATTATGTGCAAAAGCCCTTCGCATTAGAATGAGAGTAAGCAGTAAGGAAGTAAGGATACCACCAATTCACACAAGTAAGCAGTAGGGATTACCACCAGTGTCTAATCTCGCTTATAGTCAAGATTTATAACAAAACAGACCCTTTATTATCCTTTACTGCAAATTAATAACTACAAGTCAAAACATACTTGGCAAGCTAAATAGAATATGGACAACCACACACACACATATAGCAGACCTCTCAATATCAGTCATATCCTTCCTCCATGTCCTCTTCATACACTCCATGTAATCCAAAAGGTTACTGACTCTTGAAGTAGTCATTTTGGATAAGGCATTGTTGGGTCATCAGCAGTGCAGTTGCATTCATATGCAGTGTTGTAAAAATCAGTTTAGGCGGCGTTTAGACGTTAGGCATTAGAGAAACGCCCAGATTAATGGCTGGGCGAGGTCTGGGTGGTCTAAGCGAGTTTTTTTTTTTTTAATAAGGTTCTTATTTTATTTTTCTTTCCTCTTTTTTGGAAATAAACAAATTTTTTTTTTTTTTCAGTATATGCCTGAATGTAGCAAATGATGATTACTTAATGAAATTCTCAAAGGATATGCCAGTGCCAATTTTAGTAATTTAGATTTTATCAAACATGGTTGAGATCATTCATGCAATTTGAAGTAAAATAAAAGAGTAGGTTTGGATATTTGTCCACAAATTCAACTTTGTATAAAGTACCCATCATGACCAACTTCAGTCATTTGAGTTTTAATAAAGTTTATTCATATTTGTTAATTTTTCATGTTTTTAAATTTTGCATATGTATCTTAACATTAAATTGGATGTAACTGACAAGGTATTATGCTTAACTTTTGTAAATTATTAAAGTTATAATACAAAACCTAAAACCGCCTAGGCCCCTGGTCGCTAGACACCTACCTGTTCACCACTCGTCCACCGCCTAGCGTTTTTTATAACACTGTTCATATGTCCCTTACTCTTCAATGTAATTAGTATTCTACAAATTACTTGCCTTCTCTTATCAGCAGTTTAGATGCATTTCATTTGTCCCTTACTCTTCAATATAGTTAGTACTCTACTAATTACTTGCCTTGTCTTGACTCCATTAATAAACATCTTGGTGTTTCCACATAGCACTTCCCCATAGCAAACTCATTTAAAAATAAGAGATTTTGAAATGCAGGCGATGCATTTTTATATAATTGAAAGATATAATATTATATATAGGTGTCAACAGAGTATAAATAGTACCTAATTGAAATGGTCTTCTTGAAACCCTGTACACAAGCAACAGAATCATGTTCGCTTTCAATTAGATCTAAATTTTACTCTATGAATTTCTAGTAAACTAACACGAACAACCATACTTAATATTTGGTTAATATTATATGTATTATGTTTAACGCATTTACGATTTTAGTCTTGGAATGCACATTCGTCGCATTGGAAAATAACTCTTAGTGTGTGTTTGGTTGTATGGAATCCTATGTCATGGGAATCCATGAGGGGACCCCTCCATTTTAGGCTAAATTGATATATCACTTCACATTCACCATTTGATTTTGTGATCAATGGTGGGAATGAAAGTCCCATGAACATGGAAATCACATTCTTTGGGGGGACCAAGGAGTGATATATCAATTTAGCCTAAAATATAAGGATTCCCTCGTAGATTTCCATGGCATAGGATTCCATGCAACCAACACACCCTTATTGTAATCAAGAAACTGACTGAATCAAATTCATATAGAAAAAGAAAGTGGAAAAGAAAAGGGGAGAAGCTTACATTCACTACCATCTTATCTCGTATCAGTCTTCTTACAATGGAGACTAAACAAATCAAGCGCATGTACTTGAAATAAAAAGCATTTTGTAGTATAATAAAAATGATTGTTACCATCGATACACCCTCAAATCCCTAAGATAGTTCTTATTTGATCCAGCGGATGCTTTGCTAAAGACTTTGGATCAGGGTAAGAGTTTTTAGGATCCATGATAGAATTCAAAATGAGTTCATAAGCTTGTGCAATTGATAATTGCAACACCAATGCATGCCTCCGAGCACAGGTGAGGAACCTGCATTTGCTCAAACTCTAGCAGTGAACCTTCACTTCCTAATACAAGTCCAAAGAATGCCTTCCAAGGACTCAGAAACTGCAGCTGGTGACATGTCCTCAACCTCTGATAATGGCAATCCAACAGTCTCATCACTGTTTTCCTCCTTATTTAGCAAACTCTGGATGTGAGAGACCTTAGTCAACAAATCTCCGCGAGGTTGTTAGCTTGTTTCTCAATCATGAATCTTAGATTCCTGACATATACAACTGCAGAAAAATAAGGTTGAATTGGTGTGAAGGACTCTTAGACACAACAATAGTGCATATAATGATAATGAACTTTGTATTTTGCAATTGAGATTCATGTTTACCTATAAAAAATATATATATATATATATATATACTATGTTTTATGTAGGATGTGATTATGATTGTGATTTCCTAGAAAACATTAAATTTTGAAAATAAGTAAGTTCAAGATTAAGATTGTAGAGTATATATGGAGGAGTTTAAAGAATGTACGTGCGTACAACAAAAAAATTATGTCCAAGTTGGTGTCTATTTAGACTCCACAACATTTTGGTACTTAACAAGGAAAAACGCTTCTCACTAGTCACTACAATTACATCCAAATCTTATCTTAGCCGAGGTCATTCGGAAGTATTTTTTATAGGATCAAGAGCACCTGCAATGGGACCCTTGAAGCTCAAAAGATCTGAAACTTCCTTCCTTGACAGGTTTTACTGTTAACTGTTAAGGAATCCACAGCCCAAGCATGCAAGTCTAAGAAACCCAATCCTGAGTTCTTAGAATCTTAAATATAACGAAAAGAAAAGAAATCTTATCTTGTATAAGAAAAGAAGCACTTTTGTAGTATAATGAAAAGAAATATTATCTTGTATCCGTCTTCTTACAATGGAAACGCAACAAAATCAAGCACATTTACTTGAAATGAAAAGAAGCACTTTGTAGTATAACGATAATAATTGTTAGTATAGATACACCCTCAAATCCCTAAGATAGTTCTTATTTGATCCGGTGGATGCCTTGCTAAAGACTTCGGATCAGGGTAAGAGTTTTTAGGATCCATGATAGCATTGAAAATGAGCTCATAAGCTTGTGCCAATGACCTTGCAACACCGATGCATGCCTCTGAGCGCAGTTGAGGAACTTGCATTTGTTCAAACTCTGGTAGGGAGCCTTCACTTCCTAATACAAGTCCAAAGAATGCCTTCAAAGAATCTGAAAGTGCAGCTGGTGACATGTCCTCGACCTCTGCTAATGGCAATCCAACAATCTCATCACTGTTGCCCTCCTTATTTAGCAAACTCTGGATGTGAGAGACCTTGGTCAACAAACCACATCTTTTTAGGATGGCTTCTACTTCCTTCTCCAGAAGGTTGTTCACTTGTTTTTCAATCATGGATCTAAGATTCCTGACATATGCAGCTGAAGCATCATGTCCTACCATTGGTTGCTGGATGGCAGACAAGCAGTTGATGAGGAAGATCTTGGATGGCATTTCACTATTCTGTATGCATGACACACATGACCAAACAAAATATTACTTCTTTTGGATGAAAATGGAAAAAGTTATATCGGTCATGTTAAAATGAAAATATCAATAAAAGATGTGTATGCAAACACTTCTAAGAACATAAGGAACATAAATTTATTTCATAAGATCGATAAGACTCCTGTAGCATTGTGGACATGGGTTAATCCCCCTAAAAAATGTATAACCCAGGCACCTATCTGGATGACCATAACCATCTGATCTATGAAAAGTTTGTATGGTATCACACAAACAGTCCAAAAAGTTTACATGCTGTTACCAATCAAATGGAAGTCATGAGCATGGTATGCACACAGCATAGGGAAAAATCAACAGTTATTAGATGTTACCCAATAACTGATGCATGTCCACCAATGCATGTAACTGCATAAGCAAATTATGAATGATTCTGTAACCAACTCAGACACTTCAATATCCAGGAATCCAAGGAGATGTAGGAATTTAAATAGAATTTCATAACTGACCTGTGAATTCGAGGATGGCACAGGACTTTTGTTAGTCAAAATTGCATCAACTGGCGATGCAGACTCTCTACTAAATTGACCTGAACCCGAACTCATTCTGCTTCTCCTCAATGAGTGCACCGCTTTGGATTTGTGTGCCTCTGCTGCTTCCACGCACATCTGCAGCAGTTCAGGATTGAACAACATATTCTTAAATATACTGTTGGAAAAACAATCAGAAAATCCCAAATCAAAGACTTCATGACAGCCAACTTGTGACACGCAGGTTGTGACACCAATGATATTTTTCGAAAGTCTGTCTGCACAATCGACTAAACACAGCATCTGATCTAGCATCTACTTTTCAATTATAACTTATTTTACCTAAACTGAATGAACATTTTTAGCAATAATTTGCAACTTCGATTCAAGAACATAATCAGTTAATCAACTCCACTCAATCATCAACAGTGTTGACAAGAGCAAGTATGGATGACCAAGAACCTAAGTTGCAAACAACGGTTTAGACTCCATCCATTCAGTTAGCTTCTCTAATCTCTATATTAACTGGAGTGGGAACAAAAGATCTCATCACATTATTTTTCTGTAGACATACCTGAACCAGAGGATCTAGAATGGCAGATATAACAGGCTCAAAGTCAGGCTTCTTCCCTGATGCAGGAACCATCATACTATTGTAATTTTCAATAATCTCAAGCAATACAGACACACCTTCCCTCACTGCCAGTGGGGGTGAGAGATCAACTGGAACAAGGGGAGGGTATCGCAAAAGCTTCTCTCCTCTATTCTTCAGGATGTCAAAAAACGTCTGCTGAGCAGCATCCTTGAGTAGCCAAAGTGTATTACAAAGAGCTGTCTCTCTGCCCAGCAAGTCTGATATCTATAGAAAATAGCAACACAGACTATAAGAACAAAGAAATCCTGACAGCATAGATATGACTGCGGCTTCAGCTTGACTCACAGTGTGATTGTAGAACTCCAACGTATTTGTAAGTTTATACGCAATTAAAAGACTAGGTTGAGACTGCAAAACCTGCTCAACCCTTGCTTTAAATGGACGGCATACCCCATCAAAGATCCTATCGAGAACAAATAAAATATTAGATTCGGGTTTAACAGAATCAGTTTCTACATCCTTTGAGAATCGGCGTGCAGTCGGTCCTGTATCTGTTGCTGCATCTGGATCAAGTAATGCAAGGACAAGTTCTCTTTCAGATGCCAAGGCCTGCTCAGAAAGCCAAAGCTATTAGTTCGAGCTGTTAAAATAAACAGCAGAATCCAACCAACAAATCAAGGAATACCTGATGTAACCACCCCAACATATCACCCACGTATCGTAAAGGGTCATGAGCATGTACTTCAATTGGTCTAGGAAGTCCACCTGGTCCTCCTCGAGTAAGAGCACTTATAAACCTCCTAAACAATGCATTGTGCCTCGTGTTTGCGACCTTAAAGGGTGAAAATACATAATGTTGTCAAAAAAGATAAATTTGACAGTAAAGCATACAAGTACAAAAATAAATTCAGAAACTATATTCTATTAACAAATTCACCTCCTCTGCACAGTACTTAAAAAGGACCGGCCTTTCTTTCAGGCAGCAAACAGCTGTTTTTAAAAGATCACTAACTTCAGGATTATATGTGTCACCCAATCTCCTACACTCTGCTTGAACCCACCTGGAGCCAGAAAAAGTAAAATCAATCCCTTCCAGAACCATAGTGTGACTATACCTGAAGAACATGAGATTAGCTAGAAGATAATAATCGAACGTTGACCATATCTTCCATGCCATATGCTCTTTAAACTCATTTGTCAAGTTGGATCAATGTCAGGGTGTTATATGTTGGAACCTCATAGTTGGGATAAGATGGCCTAATCCCCAGATCAATGTTCTCATGACATTAAGTTTGACATGTGATTGGGGCCATTGGGCACTCCTAATTTGTCATGAAATGTTTGACAGAGCAAAAGTACACATACTCTTGACCCACATGAAATGTTTTCTTACACAGTTTTCTTTTTCTTTTTCTTTGATTTTTGTGTGTGTGTGTGCGTGCTTGACAGAGGAGAGTAATTTAGGAGCTTAGGAGTAGGGGACTATAACTAATGTCAAACATCTTTAACATTTTTTTGTCTGCTCTACAATGGTGTCAGTGGTGTCATGGCATGGTGGTGTCAATACTGTGATGGGGTGGTTTCAGTGTTTGCTCTCAAGGTATGGTAATGAGGTTTAGATTGGTTCCCCCTTTTCCTTTTTGAAAAAAAGAGGGGGTGTTACAAGCAAGAAACATCAGAGACCAAGGAGATCATCTTTCCACCTATCCTATACTACAATCAAACATTGTTTAATTGTTCACAAGAACAGATAAAATTCATTTATTTTAAATAAAGGCTTTTAAAAAATTGAAAAATTCATGTTGCTAGAGAAAGTATTGTAACACCTCACTCGTTGGAGTGCCAACGATATTGTCCACACTTAAGCACCTCCATGAAGGTGTGGGGTTAATCCACAATGGACTTTGAAACCTTGACAAGTTCTTTCATCATCCAAAAGCTTGGCCAATTGAGTTGAAAAGGCCTCGATGTTAAAAGGGTATGAAAATCCACACTTAAGAATATTCACTTGGACAACTTCCTTATCAGTACCCAACAATCACCCTTGGGCTAGAAACCTTCCAGCACACCATCCTCCTCGAAATACGGACTTAGGCTGAGTTGTTTCCGATTTTGATACCAATTGTATCACCTCATTCCAATACAACCAATATTCCTATTTAACCACTCCTCATGGAGGTGAGTTCTCTTCTCTCTTCTTTTTTTAGCTCAAATCCACAAATTATTGTTGACAGGCTTCGAAACTTGGTTTCCTAGCTCCATGGATGTTAGAAGACTGCAAGTCCACACTTAAGAATATCTCACTTGCTCCTAAGTAAACAACTTTTGTCATAAGTTCAACTACAAAGTGTGGACTTTCACTCTTCTAATACCGGGATGAGATGATGGTTGCTTCAAGATACCCCACATTGCTTAGAAAACATTACCAAGTATAGACTTCCACATTTTTCAGCTCACTTGGTTGAGCTTGAGTTGTGACTGGTAGAACCAAGGATTCGAGGTGGCTTTAATTCTATCTGCACCAATCTGTGGATTTGAACTAAAAACCCCACTCATCATAGAATGGTTAACTGGGGACCATTGCATTGGTATGATGTTACAATTGGAATCAGAGCGAGGGTTGGCCTAGTCTAAAAGTGTCTTAACCCATCTTCCAAGACGAGGTAATGTTTACACAAGGAGTTATCCCACAGGCTAAGCCACTCAAGAAGTCGTCAAAGTGAAGATTCTTAAGTGTGGATTTGCATTCTTATAACATCGACGACTTTTTCAACTCAATGGTCTGACTTGGTTAAAGAAACTAGAGTCTGGGGCTCAAGACCACTTTACGATTTCTCCATGTGGGTAGTTAAGTGGAGGCAATATTGGTTGGGCATTCCAAGTCTAGCTTCTAGTTGTTAGCTTCAGTGCATTAGCGCTTATTTTGTAGACAAACGCGGTAAATAGGCAAACTCTGGGTGGTATACAAAAGGTGATGTAAAGGATGTTCAAAAGTATGGCAAATCAGTTATAAGACTCCTGTACCTGCATATCACTATCGTCCTCGGGGATGCCAACTGTTTTCTAAAGACTGTACTTCGAATCATTTTATAATCTTTGAAAGTCAAAGCTATGCCAGATATCCTAAGTCAAAGCACATCTCAGATCTGCTCCACAATTGGGATAATGTTAGTAGCAGTAGATAAAAGGGGGGAATTTTGTTCCATGGAAAACATCAGATCGTGATGAAATTATCAATGTACCTCGTCTACTTTAATTTAATAATGCATGTAATGAGATCATCCGTAAAGATTTACAAAATGCTCACAAATTTTCAAATTGATCGGTAAAGATCAGATCATGATGAAATTATCGAATTGATGTTTTCATAATTTTTCAATATTAAACTAAGGCTTTCATAATATAAACAGCATTTGGAGAATTTGTGTAGATGCCAATGCAGCTAATTAGCTAAGTTATTATATGCAAGTTCAACTTTGATGGATAAAATAAATAAAACAAAAAAAAAATCTTTAGATAATAAAAGAGTTAAAATATTGAAAACATTCCTTTTATATTATGTGGAGATAACTTAAAAATAGTTTATGACTTTGTTCAACTTGGAAGAAACCTTCCACCTGCAAAGGCGCTCATAAGCTCCCTCTTGGTACACAGCCATCATATCCATCAGCTCCAAGCCTGCTCGCTGGGGAATGAACCTTCAATTAGTGGAGTTTAGGGTGCAAAAACTCTAATTCTACTTTAGGGAACTCAAGTAATCAATATGAAAAAAAAATGTAAATTTATATAATGAACGGGTAAATCGTTCCAAGGTCAAGGAAAAAGAAAGAGATTCCCCCACCTCACTACGATAATATTAAACATAACATATACATCAAGTCATATATTTCTGATTTTTTATCACCCACTAGAAAGAAACTCTTACAACTCAAACTCGGTTGCAAAGAAGGATTAACAAAAAAGTAATTCATAACACTAAATATGAGTACCACAATACTGTAGCTTAAGCTGTGTTATTAATGCACCACTAAATCGATAAGAAATCATTTATCGGGGGTGACTGATATGAATTAGGTATTTAATGGTTTGGATTAGCAGTCATCGATAAATTGGCTAGAAATCGATGAGTCACCGATAAATTGGCGAGTCACCGATAAATTGGCGAGTTATCGAGAAATCGGCGAGACACCAATAAATCAGCCCATCCAACTCGCCTTATCACTACATTATATATATATATGCCTTGACAAATAGACCGATTAATCGTAAATTGGTCCTGAACCGCAAATTGTCTATTTTCCGTTTTAACTACATAGAACTTTAGGAAAGAAATCATATTATGCAGCAATTTTTCTTTTACTTGCTTTTCACTTTACATTTTGAAGAATTTATCACTTTAATTTTTAATTTAACCAGTCCAATCAATACTAATGCACCATCCATTAAAAAAAGTTTCCAGCACCTCCGTTATCTTCAGTATCACACAAATCAAAATCATTTTTAGAATAAAATGATTGGTGGATTAACAATAACCTCCAGAAAACTTTTTTTTTGCATCTCTAAAACCAATTTATTACTCAAAGAGAAGGATGCAATGGGAGGCTGAGATAGCCTACAGAAACAAATATAAAATAACATTAGAAACCTGCCTAGGAAGAGAAAATATTACAAATCCAAAGATATCTTCCAACGAACGTGAAATAAATCATGAGAGTGAAACCCCCTAAATTCCCATAACACCTAACAAATACAACTGTTGGTATCCACAATCACCCTATCCATCTCATACACATTCCATTTAGAGCTGTAACTTGGGTGAGTTGGTTGGGCTATGAGCTCAGCTCAGGCCCAACCCGAAGTCTTGATAGGTCAACCCTTAGCCCACCCAACCCGAACTTGGGACCGAGCATATCAACCAAGCCAAACCTGACTTTGATTTTTCAAGATCGGGTTTGCCTGAATTTCTCAAATAGTTACTGAATTTCCTAAAAAGCATTTTGAAATTCAAAGTTCAATCAATTGAATCACTGATCTACTAGAACTTGGAGCAAGAGCACAACCATTGAGCTATCAATAGTGTGTCAATCTTTTATATTTAAATAATCTAGTATAAATTAGTTAATGTGAATAATAATAATATTATAAACTATTTGAATTCCTCAGGTTGCTCAGGTTCCCAAAATCTTGGCCCAAGCCCAACCCGAATTTTGGTCAAGCTGGAAATTTTGAACCCACGGGCTGCCGAATCTCATATTTCTATAGTCCATTGACCAAAAATTTTGAGTTGGGCTCGAGTTTGCCCACCCAAGTTGCACCCCTTATTCCATTGAAAAATTGTTTTGTTTTATTCCCACCAAATCTCCCTGAGAATGGGGAATATGACTCCTTAGCTTTTTACCTTCAGAGGAAACTGACCCAATTTCTCCAACAAAAGAAGAAATCGCTCACATCACTGCATGATGACAACCTGTGGAAAAAGAAGAGCAAATTGAAAAGGAAAGGACACTAAACAAAATTTGATCTACAGTTTCCAAGTCTGAGAAGGAAAGATGACATATACTATAAATGATGCTATTTCTGGTTGTCTTGGGCTAAAATTTTATCAGGAATCCTAGTCCACACAAAGAAAGACACTTTTTACAAATCATGAGCTTCCCAAATAGGTTTAGTGTCAGTTACAAGACTTGCTACTGCGACAACAATGAATCATGGGTTTAAGCTAATCAACAATTGATCAGATACAAGAATCTTTGTTTGAAGGAGTTTAAGCAGGAATTCAATGAGATCGAATGATTAAAGGGAGCTTGATAGGTCAAATGACAGCTCAACGGTTAGAGCTTGGCGGATGGTACCACTAGGTCATGGGTTCAAACCCAGCTTGCGGTATCTTTAGTGGGTTCTGGGATCCTATAAAAACCCTGCTTGCCTTTCAAAAAAAAAAAAAAACTTCCTAAATCCCAAAATTTGTAGGTATGGCACACTCCATCACCTAATCTTGGGCTATGTGACTTTCAGTAAACACCTCACTCTCCTCGAGATTTTGGACAACACGCTTTTATATCATTATCTTCAGGTTGTCGCGCTTTTCACATTAATAGACAACTATTAACTAACAAACCTAGCTACAATATAGAATGTCTATGATCCCACACATATATTTTTCAAATCAACACAATCACAAAGCAAACACCAATAATTCATAAAGTCAAAAGAGAAGGTGACGAAGTTAATGAATGCAAACATTTCAGCACCAACAACGCACATCAAGTCAACAACTCCATCCTCACTATGCGTTATCCATTCTTCTGTCCTTCCTCAAACCAGATCAGATTGCTTAATCAAATGATGTATTTTTCAATAATTCCAACTAACCGAACATATCAGAACCATAAAAAAAATAACTTTTGCTTGGTTCAGAACTTTCCTCAACCTCGAAATATGGTTTTTTGGAAAAACCTAATGGGATGTTTGATTGCAGGGAAAATGAATTGATTCTACCTCGATCTTGTCCCTTGTGATTTCTATGATTTCTTCCTTGCCTTCTTCTTTCATCTATTCTCCTCTTCCCTGATTTCCTCGTTGTCTCCTATACTTTGTTTCATCCAAAAGTATCTAGATAGCCTTTCACAACATTTGGATAGCTCTCTAAGACCAACAAAACCTAGCAGCTTAAGGTGTCTAATTGCCTGAATTTTTTATAAAACTTTCTCTTGCATCTCAATGTGTGCGTGTTAAAAAGTTGTTTCTCGTGTTTTTTCCATGGACTTGATTCCTAGCCTTTTGCCTTCCCTAGAAATTGGTTCTCAATTCTCAAGGCACCGTAAACCAATAAAAAAAGTTTCAGTCTCAGATAGGTGAAACTCTCTTAAAGCTTCGTTTTCTTCTTCAGTTGTTATGTTGTGCAGTTAAAACAATGTTATAACACCAATATAACTCTTAACGGGGGTGAGCGGTTACGTTATAAGATTATCATGTTTTTTAATCACAGCTCCAATATAACACCATTATATAGTCGTTATTGAGATAACGTTTTTTTTTCAATAACGCCGTTTTAATTTTTTGTTCTAATATATATAAAAAAAAATATCTACATAATCCAAGTATGTAAGTTTCTTGAGAAAGTAAAAGTACCTGGTGATGTGTCCTAAGAAGTATCTTGCAATTAGCATGAATATCTTGTACATGAGACGGTGCCTTGAAAAAATTCTCACTCAGTTCTTCTTCCCTCAGCACATTTATCTACAAAATGACAGCATTTATCCAAAGTGAACTAAACTGAAGTATTAAATTATGCTCACACATATAAAACATACTGTGTTCTGTATGGAAAACAAAGATTCAAGGTCAGAGCTACCTCTTCGTTAGAAAGTTGATAATCTCTAAGAAAGCATGAAACTATCTCCTGGCGTTGAGTAGTGATCTCAAGGTCTTGTTTAAGCCTTTCAGTGGTATTGATGATATCTCCAGTACTTGCACTGCAACTGCTAAATGCCTTAGCAATCCTGAGGAATCAAAAATATACAAAAACATGTTATTAACTTTTGGCAGAGTTCACTTCAACTTTAAATTATGTAACAAGAACACTCAAAATTTTACTTGATTTTATAGTGTCAGACAGTGTTTTTCTCCTTGTTCCGTACAACAAGTTAGCATACTTTAGTAAATTTTGGGTACAAGTACATGCGGGGTTCTCATGTCTAGCCCTTGGACTGCTTTTCATGAAAAACAACTCTGGAGACTGATCTTCCACCCAAACACCAAGCACAGAAGCACCTGTATTAAACAACCACTCTTATCCAAAAACTTTCCCTTTCCCACACCATTATGAAACCAATATGTTGTCCAATTAGCAGATTTACCAAGAACCCTTCAAAACACACACCTCTCTACTCAAAAAAGCCAGACACCAACTGAAACGTTTAACTTTTAGTATCCATAATGACATTATCAACAATGTGTAATTTTTTCCGTTGTTTTCACATGCTTAACTTATGACAAACAAAAATAGTTATTTTCCAAGAATAAACACCCTACAAGAAAAAATATATTTCTTAAGCAAAGCAGAACTCCAGGCGCAAATCTACCCAACTTTGTCCTATAAGTTAATTACATAAGCTCGATTAGATTGAGAGAGCTTAACCAAAGCTTAAAAGTAGCAGGCTCCTAGATATATCAAACCAGTGACTCATTTCAAAGTCGCGGTTTCAAATGTTAAGCAAGCAAGTCTTGAGTCTCAGTTACACTATCGAACCCAAAGTTATCAAATTTTCTCAACATAATTCGTTTAAAATGCTAAAGGGTAATCTCATTTTAGTCAAATTTCATAATTAGATCAGAAATCGTAATTGGCACTGAAGAAAGTTTTCCACTGATACCAATTACACAAAATAACCTAATCACAAGCAACAAACACAACCCAGATCATAAAATTTGAAAAGCAATTGAGATCTTACTTGTCGCAGCACTCCTCTAAGGAATTAACTTCCTCTTCAACTCGATCCAAAGCCTAAGCACAACAAAAAGGGATCAAAAATCAACAAATTTGACAAATGTAAATGCGACCCACACAGAATTTAAATCAAAGGGGTGTCGACAAACTTGTTGAGCAGTTTCCGAAGCTTGAAGAAACTCTTGATTGATGGAAAGAGAGCGTTTTTCGATGGTGGATCTTAGGTTCCTTCGAGACTGAAGTGTGTTATCCGTGTAGAATGATGAGAGGGTGTTGAGAGAAGCCAAGAGATCTGGTGAGTCTGTTCGTGATTCCAAGACCTTCTTCAGCTTCCTTGATAACCCAGGAGCTAAAGTTACCGCCATTTCTGGCTTGGGTCTTCTCTCTGTTTCTCCCTCGTTGCCTACTTTGAACTGCTCTACTTGGTGGATCGAAGTAAACCTGTTCAGTTTCAAGAATCCAGAACATGGGTCAGGAAAACATATGGGTCAAATTCCAACCCATTTGACCCACAAATGCAATGTGTCTCCGATTTCGCGATGTCGGTAACATTTTCACCATTTGGCAATTTTATATTTCACAATCTTCTCTTTTGCGAAATTGTATTTGTAAATGAAGGGCCAAAACATGCTTTCATTATAGCAACTCACTGGCATAGGCATCTTTATGCATATTTGTAAAGTCATTAGATGACGTATTATCCATGTTGTTGGTAAGATTATGCACTTTATACCTTCATCCGGCACAAATATCACGTCATACCTTCGACATTCCCCCAAATTAACTTTGTGTTGCTATAACATGAGTCATTGGATAAGGATGCACGCAACATTATTTTTAAGAGTTATTCTACATGGCAAGGAAATGAGCGAGGGGAGGGAGGTGGCGGGGTGGGGACCGTTCACCTTCCTCGGAATGCACACTTCAAAAAAGTCGACACACATCCTGAGGGAGGTGAACGGTCTCCACCTCGCCACCTCCCTCCCCTCGTTTGTTTCCTCGCCCACTTCCTCGACATTTAGAATTTCTGTATTTTTAAAGCAAAGTTTACTTTTTTCTAAGCCGAACCATCAAGCCAAGCCATGAGGAAATTAAATCGCAATCCGAAATAGTACTCCATATTTCCAGCTCTCCCTTTCTTCTCTTTTTGTTTTATTCTCCACAAAGGTATATTTTGTTTCCTCTTTTATTTTCTTCTCCACAAAGCTCCATCCCTTTCTCCTGTTGGTATTTTCTTATTTGCTGAGCAATTTATCAATCACCTTACAGAAAAGTTCATGTTTTGTTCTCCAAGTTATCATCATGAACCACTCTGATCATATTGGAAATCCTCACAAACATTGTCAAACAATCTATCAAGCAGCTTGAGAATAACCTAATGTACATAGTTAATTTACTAATTTTCCCCAGTAACTCACAAGTCTTGATACATATTGATGATATATAAAAAGGGTCACACCTCTGAGCTATACACGTGTCATGATGATTTCGAGAAATTACGGGTCCCAGCATCAGCCCAACATTGATCCGGCCTAAGCAATTCTAAGTCTTCCCAATTCAGTCCGCTAGACGGACCCGAACTCTCACAGCATGCTAGGCCCACACGTCTCACAACTTTCCTCAATACCCGTAAGTCTTAATAAGGCAAGTATTTCGATGATCACTTTCGGACAGGCAACTACAGCAGCTCTCTGCTTCCAACTAGAAAGCAAATACCAGAGTACATCCCACACAGGGAATCTTTCTTCTACGGATTGTTCTCGCATTGGGAACTATCTCCCACGTATCTAGGAGAACAGGCTAACAGTAAACTTCCCTCCTACAACACGACTCCTAATTAGATAATGATATACACGAAGATCTCCTTCCTAAACTACGCCATCGATGGCCTGGTAGAACCAGGACTCCTTGCACTATAAATAAGACATGAGGTTAGTAAGCTAAGGTACACTACAAATTCTCTGTTACAGCATTACATCTTCCTCAGATCCCTGTTTAACTTTAGCATCGAAGTGTCATCGGCCACCACAATGGTGGTCCGTGGCTCACGTGCGTTACTTGTGCATGTCAGCAGGTCAGTGGGATTAGGTTAAAGCAAGGAGGGAAAATCAACTTCATTAGTTTGGCGTCGTCCGTGGGGATGACAAAATTCCTAACTTTTCACTAGCATCGTTTCCCCTTGAAATGGAGAGATGGTGACTAGCCCATACGAAAAAGGAAAGCTAGGGGAAGCGTCGGGCGCTCACCCTGGCACTGACTCGCCCCCCTCAACAACGCGAGTAACACGCGAACACCGAATCGGCGCTCCTGGAACAGTCGCAGTGCCAGTAAACCTTGAGTCGGGCATACGATATCTTCTCGTACACCAGGCTTGGTCAATGATTAAGACGCTCGCATCAATGAAGCAAGGGCCTAATGAAACACTAAAGGCGTATTTAACTCGTTTTAATAGTGAGTTAACCACCGCTCACATGTGCAACAATGCGACGAACGTCTCAGTTTCATTAACGGACTGCATAAAGGAAAGTTCTACCACTTTCTGACACTGGACCCTCCAGCAAGCATGGCAGACCTAACGAATGAAGCGCAGAGCTTCGTCACTCTAGGATAAGAGAGGGAAGCGCGAAAAGAAGCCAAATCCAATGAGTAAGTGTTTAACAGAATATGCGTGCTACATGGAGCCCATTCCGAGTCTGAACTGTCCAACAGGTTTAGGAATAGGGCCTTACGAGAGGTATGAGGATCCAGGAGATATGCGGTGAACAGTAGGTACCGCACGATCGAAGGGAAGTATTCACAAAAAAAGACCTCCAGTGTATACAGCTCTCGCACAATGACTCCCTGACCATAACGATTTATCTGGCGGGCTGGGAGATAAGGAGATCCCTAGTAGACATAGGGAGTTCTACGAACATCTTGTTTCTCAATATGTTCCGCAACATGCAACTAAAAGAGATAGCATTGACCCTTGATAGTCATCCGGTCATCGACTTTAGCGATGAAAGACTGTCACCTGTCGAAAAAACATAGCTGATTACAACAGTGGGAGAGCAATCAGCTTGGAAAACCCTATTTCAAGAGTTCATAGTGATCAACGCGTCTGCGGCATATAATGCGGTCCTAGGGAGACCCTGGATACACCAAATGGGAGCAACGATCTCCACCCCGCACCAGTGCGTCAAGTATCCAACGAATCGAGCGATCGGTACATTGAAATGTGACCAGACAGCTGCTAGGTGGTGCCAATACATGACGACCATGTCGCCTGGCGATTATCAATCAGTGGCCAGCCCAGCGGCTAAGACGACCCTCCGTTTTACCCAAAGTATAGAAGGGGAACAGTCGACTTCAGACACGGGGCACCAGTAAGCCCTCGGGGCAGGCCCAATGTCAGACAACCAGAAGAAGAAATCGTTACAGCCCTCAAAATTGCAAGGTCATTCAGATCGGTTCCCGCCTGAGCGAAGTAGTGGTAAAGCAACTCACGGAGTTGCTGTTGCGTAACCAGGACATCTTCGCCTAGACCATGCGAGACATGGTGGGGATCGATCTGTCAATAATCACCCATCGCCTCGAGGTGGACCCCTTGAATAAAATCGTTCAGCAGAAGAAGAGGCCTGCGGCGCCCTAAAGAAATGCGGTCATAAACGAGGAGGTACAACATTTACTCAACGCGGACATGATCAAGGAAGCGTGATACCCTGACTGGCTGGCAAACACTGTTATTGCAAAAAGAAAAACTGGAAATGGAGGGTATGTGTACAGTGTATACTACACTGACCTAAACAAAGTCTGCCCAAAAGATAGATTCTCACTCCCCCATATCAATCAGATCGTGGACGCCACTTCCGATCATAGCTTACTGAGCTTCATGGACGCCTATTCAGGCTACAATCAAATATTGATGCACCCTCAAATCAAGAGAAAACTTTTTTCATGACAGAAAAGGGAATATACTGCTACAGGGGTGATGCCATTCGGCTTAAAGAATGTAAGCGCTGTGTACCAACGACTGGTCAATCGGATGTTCAAATAACAGATTGGCAAGAACATGGAAATGTACATAAGCGACATGTTGGTCAAGAGCCTTTGCAGCCCCGACCACATACAAGATCTCACTAAAGCATTCAACCAACTCAGGAAATACCGAATTAAACTAAACCCCAAAAAATGCATGTTCGGAGTCGAGTCTGGGAAATTCCTAGGCTATATAGCGAACAACAAGGGAATCGAGGCCGACCCAAAACAGATTCGGGCCCATTTCGACATGAAATCTCCGGCCAATATCAGGGTGGCAGTACTCAACATATTCATATCAAAGTCGTCCGACAAATGTCTCCCATTCTTCAAGATACTGAAAGGGAGCAAGGGAATTTCCTGGAACGAAGAGTGCGAACAAGCCTTTCAGAGCTTGAAAACATACATAGGAAGTCTAAAGCTACTCTCAAAGCCTACGACAGGGGAAACACTCTACTTGTACTTGTCTGTTTTCAAGCACGCTGTCAGTTCAGCCCTCGTTCAAGACAAACGAGGGACTCAGTGACCAGTATATTACACCAACAAAACTTTCGCAAAAGCGGAAACATACTATCCGGACCTGAAAAAGTTGGCTCTGGCACTGGTCGTATCCTTCAGAAAACTGAGGCCCACTCCATAATGGTCCTGACAAAGCATCCACTCCGCTCGGTGTTGCATAAACCCGAGCTAACAAGTAGGATGGTGAAATGATCAGTGGAGCTCGGACAGTTTGACATAAACCACGCTCCAAAAACCGCCATCAAAGCCCAAACGCTGGCAGATTTCATTGCTGAGTTCACCAGCGGACAAGAGCCAAAGGCAGACCACCGGCCCTTGGATTTAGATGTCCAAACATGGATGTTGCGCTGCGACGGGTCCTCGACTAGAAAGGCGAGTGGAGCAGGGATCACATTCCTCTCCCCCAACGACTTCACCCTCGAAAAGGCCATCAGGTTTGGCTTCTCCGCTTCAAACAACGAAGCCGAATATGAATCCCTTTTGTCCGGCCTAAAGTTAGCATTAAGGATCGGTATAAATCACATAACGACATGCACCAACTCGAGGCTGCTAGTCAACCAGGTCAAAGAGGATTTTAACATCAAGGACCCCCGCATGATAGCCTACCGCGATGGAGTACTTGGCATAATGGGCAGGTTCAAAAGCTGCGAACTAGGGATGGCAGCAGGGCGGATTTTCACGGATATCCGCCCACTCGCCCCGTTTGGGGCGAATTTGGTAAAGGGTCCCTGGATCTTGGGGCGGATACGGATTTTCAATCCGTATACGTTTATTAATCGGGGCGGATACAGATTTTGCCATATCCGCCCCACGGATATCCGTTTATCTGATAAATTTACAAAAATACCCTTCTCCTATATAAAGGATTAAACCCTCTCACACGCACACGTAGAGACATAGCACTCTCAATCTCGTTTTTCCTCACAGCGAAGTCATCCCCCTCCCTTCTTCCCTCACAACAAAGGCGGAGGTCGACCCTCGCTTCTTGTCGCCCCTTATTCTCTCTCACAGCGAAGGACCCTCCCTTCTTCTCTCTCACAACGAAGGGTCGTCTCCTTATCTTCTCACGGACACTCGAAAAAACCTCAGATCTGAGATAAAAGTTCTGAGATCAAGATCGATTTTCTTAGATCAGATATCGATTTTTATTTTTTTTTTATTTTTGTATATCTCAGATCTGATACCAGAGATCAAATTTATTTTTTTTGTTATAATTTTTGTATATGTATGGATTCTTTGTAATTTTTGTATATTTGTTATAATTTCTGTAGTTAGATGGATAACCGTAAACGGATTGGCGGATCGGGGCAGATATCTGCCAATCCTCACAGGGGCGGTTACGGTTTTTAATAAAAATTGTAAACGGATTGGCAGGGCGGATTGGGGGATCCGTTATTCCTGACGGATCGAGGATGGATTTTCTCAAATCCGCCCCTTGCCATCCCTACTGCGAACTCACACAGTGCCCCCGAGATGATAACAAAAGAGCTGATGCGCTAGCTAAAGAAGCCTCAGCCTCCGACGAAGTCTCTAACAACCTCATTGAATATCAAGAGCAATCAAGCTTCGATGAAGCAAAATATATAGATATTTGCACTACGGAAACACAACCAAATTGGATGACTCCAATATTGGGGTACATAGCAGCCGGAGCCCTACCAACCGAGAAGATCGAAGCAAGGAGACTAAAAAACATAGCAGCAAGATACACTATTCTAAACGACAGGTTATACAAAAGATCAGTGATAGGGCCCTTGCTTCGATGTCTACCACCTTCAGAGGCAAGTCAAGTTCTGGAAAAAATCCACAACGGTATATGCAGAAATCAAACGAGCGAGAGAACTCTTGCCCATAAAGCCCTAAACTTGGGGTATTACTGGCCGACCATGCAGCAAGATGCCAAAGATATTGTCCGCAAATGCGACAAATGTCAGAGATTCGCACCATACACACATATGTCGGCCCAGCTACTAACTCCGATAACTAGCCCATGGCCATTCGCGCAATGGGGAATGGACATCGACGGACTGCTCCTGGCATCATTCGGCAAAAAGTTCCTTCTTGTTGCCGTCGACTACTTCACCAAGTGGGTCGAGACCGAGCCCCTATCCAAAATAGGGCAGGTTCAGATAAAAAAATTCACATGGGTAATCATCGTCTGTAGATTTGCCATCCCCAGAGTTTTGGTAAGCGACAATGGAACCCAGTTCGAAGGAAGCAAGGTCAAGAAACTGTGCGAAAGTTTAAACATCGACACCACTTATCTTCGCCAGGACACCCACAAGCCAACGATCAAGCAAAGTTTACCAACCTAACGATTCTAGAGGCCATCAAAAGAAAATTTGACGCAACCAAAGGGAAATGAGTTCTAGAGCTACCAGGGATACTTTGGGCATATCAGAAAACCAAAAAAGTCCCTACCGGAGAAACACTTTTCCCCCTAGCATACGGGTAAGAAACCATGGTTCTAGTAAACCTCGAGGTGCCGACTTTCCCAACGGAGAAGTTCAGACCAGACGGTAACGACGAAGCCTTGCGCGTATGGCTAGACCTCCTTGACGAAAGGCGAGATCTAGCCTCCGCCAAAATAGCCACATACCAACAGCGAATGACGCAATATTACAACAAGAAGGTCAAACCACGCGAGTTCAAGGTGGGAGATTGGATGTTCAGGAAGACCCAACAGAACATCAAAGAAGCCGGCGCAGGAAAGCTAAACCCAAACTGGGAAAGACCTTACAGAGTCACTAAAGTCAACATGCCAGAAACGTATTGGCTGAAAGATACAGTCGGAGATGGGCTTAAACAACCATGGAATGTAGAGCATCTCAAAATATATTATCAATAAATATTTGTTTTACCAAAAACTTCCACTGTTGTCCATTATGACCCTGGATAAACCCGACTATGGCCAGACTCAAACATCTGCCCAAAGCCTAATCTGTTCCGCATGGATCACGACAGCCGAGGAAGTAGGAGTCTAGTCAGTGTTTGTCCACTGATGATGACAAATCGCCTAGGGATCGTTGCTCTCAATACATACAATGATCGCCGAACTTACCAGGTGAGCTTAGTCAGTTCGCGAGTGAGGACGACGACTTTTGGTGCCCAAAGCCAAATCCGTTCCGCGCGGATCATGACGGTTGAGGAAGTGATAGTCTAGTAAGTGCTTGTCCGCTGATGACGACGACTCGCCAAAGGATCACTGCTCTCAATACAGACAGTGATCGCTGAACTTACCAGGTAAGCTTAGTCAGTTCGCGAGCGAGGACGACGACTTCTAGTGCCCAAAGGCTAATCCCTCCGCATGGATCACGACGACCGAGGAAGTGGGAGTCTAGTCAGCGCTTGTCCGCTGATGACGACAACTCGCCAAAGGATCATTGCTTTCAATATAGACAATGATCGCTGAACTTACCAGGTAAGCTTAGTTAGTTCGCGACTGATGACGATGGCTTCCGGTGTTCAAAGTCTAATTTGCTCCGCGCAAATCATGGAGATCGAGGAAGTGGGAGTCTAGTCAGCGCTTGTCTGCTGATAACGATGACTCGCCAAGGGATCATTGTTTTCAATACAGACAGTGATCGTCGAACTTACCAAGTAAGCTTAGTCATTTTGCGACTGATGACGACAACTTTTGGTGTCCAAAGCCTAATCCGCTCCGCGCGGATCACGACGGTCGAGGAAGTGGGAGTCTAGTCAACGCTCGTCCGCTGATGACGAAGAATCGCCAATGGATCATTGCTCTCAATACATGCAATGATCGCCGAACTTACCAGGTAAGCTTAGTCGGTTCACGATTGATGACGACAGTTCTGGTGCCCAAAGCCTAATCAGCTTTGCACGGATCACGACGACCGAGGAAGTGGGAGTTTAGTTAGCGCTTGTCCACTGAAGACATCGACTCGCCAATGGATCATTGCTCTCAATACAGACAATGATCACCGAACTTACTAGGTAAGCTTAGTCGGTTCGCGACTGATGACGACGACTTTTGGTACCCAAAGCCTAATCTCCTCCGCGCGAATCACGATGGGCGAGGAAGTTAATTAGTCTAGTCAACGCTTGTACGCTGATGACAACGACTCGCCAAGGGATCATTGCTCTCAGTATAGACAATGATCGCCGAACTTACCAGGTAAGCTTAGTCAGTTCGCGATTGATGACGACAACTTCAGGTGCCCAACGCCTAGTCCGCCCTGTGTGAGTAGCAATGGCCGAAAGAATAGGAGCATAATCGGCGTTTGTCCGCCAATGACTTAGGAAGTCTTTACAGACAATGACTGAGGGATCTTGGTCAACCCAAGACCAACAACGATTTTTGCTGGTTAATCCCAAATTTGTCACAAGGTCAACAACAACAACCCAGAACAACAATGTATTTTGACTAACAAAGATAGGCACTCCGCCTAGCAGTACAAACTCTACGGTCTACGAAGCAACTAAAGTAAACACGACAATATAGGACAAAATAACACTTTCATTCAAAAAATACATCTATATATTGTCCGTCCAGGGAAGGACGTTACAATCACTTTAAGGAGAAACACCATTTTCATCAGTTAGTCTCGCGATGCCAGAGCCCTCCATTCGACTAATAGGCCCAAAGGCAACCCTCTTGTAGTGAGCAAAATCAAGGTCAATACCGGGGTGTTATCCTCTAATCAGCTCCAGAAGCTTCAGTTTACCCCGAATAACCTCGAACAAGATTAATAATCTCCTGCCTGACGCGTCAAAGTCCACCACACCCAACAGGGCTGCATAGTGCGAACTCTCCTCTGCCAGCAACCGTTCCGCATCCAAAACGCGACGAAGCCCTTCATCAACCGTGGCCTCCAGCTGTCGCCGTTCAACGACCCATTTTGCCTCCTTTCGACTTCCTAAGCCTCTCGGTCAAAAGACCACCTATCCACAGCCTCATCCAGACGCTCTAATTCGGCTCTGGTCCGCCTCTGTTCAGCACGAGTTGACGCCAAATCAAACTCGACAACGCTCAGTTGAGCTCCCATAGCAGCAACTACTGCTTCGGTGACAAAGGCAATGGCCTCCACACCCTCATGGTTCGCGACAATGTCAGGATTCTACAACAGACCATCCAGGAGTCCACCCGATAAAGAGCATTCGAATATGACATTCGCAGATCCGAAAAGGCTTTCTCCAAAGCAAAAACCCTCCCGCGGGCCTCGAGGTGCAACAAAACGGGACTGTACGACTCAAGGATGTGAGCAACCGTCTCGAGACCGCGATGATGCGGAACATCAACACGCGGCCCGACCTCCTCCCCCTCTAGGTCAACGAGGGAAACATAAGCTTCTGGAGGAAGCCCACAACCCTGCGAGGGTGTCGCCTGTGCACATTGCGACATACCAAGGGGAGAGGCCGCCTTGACTGAAGTTTGCCTCTTCCTCGGAACAATGACGCGGAAGTACATTCGCCTCCAAGTCAGCAAGCCTGGAAGGGCTGGGCAGAGCCATACTTCTCTTCCTCGTGCGACCACCCCCTCAGCCGGTAAACCTGACACGGGGTGAACAACATGAGAACACCGCAGCAACCCGCTGCGTACAACATTGCCCGACATTATGACTTCCTCAATGAATGTCAAAAGAGCTTGAGAAACTCCCTCTCTAAAGATTCAACATTGTCCACTGCCAATTGGAAACATTTAAGCATGCATACCCCTCGAATCCAATCAAGCATTTTTCATGTGATGGATCACCGGCGGGGTCAAACGGAGGCCAGCATCATGAGCCCTCTGGAGAATTGCGAACAAAATCTTGAACCCGCTCGAAACCATTTGAGCAGGAGACATACGAAAATGGATAAAGAAGTGCCAGACATCATCATGCACTGGAAATCGAAGCCCGGACTCGAGCATGCCTCGGTGCAAGCCTATGAACCCATGAGGAGGTACAGTCAGGCCTAAAACTCCAAGCACGGAATAATTTGCAAATCTCCCGGGATACGGTACAAACTACGGAGACTGATCAATTCACTTTCGTCGACCAAGCTACCTTCGAAGAAATTGATGCAAGTAAGGGATAATGGATCCTCGGGATAAAGGTCAACATTGTCAGCCATCAGTAAAAAGAACAAACACTATGGCTCGAAAAAATAATGCAGATAAGAATGAGGAAATCCTCCTCAAAACGGTAAATATTTTTATGGAAGGCGAATCGCATCTTCCCTCCTTGAGTAGTCGCGTACCCACCAAATGTCATGCGCCGCTCGATACGAACGCTTCGAGTCCAATCATCACGATGGTACAGTTGCCATTTCAAATAGTCACTGGACCGACTTAACATCCACTAACTCGAAGGGAATAACTGATGATACATAAAATGGTCATACCCCTGAGCCATACACGCGTCATGATGATATCGAGGAATTACGAGCCCCAACATCAGCCCAACACTGATCCGCCCGAAGCGGTTTTAAGCCCGCCCAATTCAGTCAGTTAGACAGACCCGAACTCTCACAGCATGCTAGACCCATACATCTCACAACTATCCTCAATACTCGTAAGTCCTACTAAGGCAAGTATATCGAGGATTAACTTCAGACGGACAATTACAACAACTCTCTACTTCAAACTAAAAAGCAAATAACAGAATACATCCCACACAAGAAATATTTCTTCTACGGATTGCTCATGTTTTATTCTTGGTGAGTTTTACTTTTATAGTTTTTATGGTTTTGGTGATTCACAATTGAAACAGATGAGAGCTTATTGTCATTGGTTCGTGCAAGATTGGTGATCACACACTATGTTCAACTAAAATAATAATATTTCAAAGTTCTTTATCATATTGCAAATTGCAGCACAATTAGCAGTCCATTTTGAACAAGTAATTGATTATTGAGTTTGTATGCTATTATCACAGTTAACCATATTCAATCAACAATCAGTACAGTACTTCAAACAAATCTAGAAGAGATGCAACTCATTCATTGTCACACAGGCCAATCCTTCAATGACTTCGTGATCACTTCAATTCATTTTCTTCTATGCACTTTTTTTCTCCTACTCCACCATAGCCCAAACTTCATACCAGATGCATTGACTAATATTTTGAATGTCCAAAAATGCTTCCATATATTATACATATGACATTTCAAACAGAGAACTGGTTTCTTGTAGACAGACAACCAAAGAAACAAAATTCAAGAAGAAGAAAATACAATAGAGGAGAGAGCATGAAACGTGAAAACACATCGTGGAGTCAATTTTTTTTTGGCTATAGTTTGATTTCCTCGTGGTATGACTTTATTGACTTGACTTACAAATAATTTTATCTTTCCTCAACAATTTCATTATCTAAAACCCTTCTAAATGAACTTAATTAAATACTACGTTGTAGGGAGATCTTGCTAATTGAAAAATGGGGAAAAATCAATAAATATAAAATGAGATAAATCAAGTAAACTCTAAAATTTGGCCAAGTATCACTTCAACAGCTCAACATTGTAGATGCTATTAATAAGGGATAAACAACAATTCTAGGCAGCCCGGCTAGGCCAAATCTGACAAAAATGACTGGCTAGCGTGCCTGCCCATACTTACTGCTCACTAAAAATACACACATCCCAAGGGGGATGGACGGCTCCCTTCATCCTTCGCTGTTTTCCTCACCCACTCCCTCGACAGGTAGAAGAGCTCTTTCAACAGTTCAACATGGTAGATGCTCTTACTAAACACAATTCTAGGCAGTGAAGGCTAACATGAGTTTTTTTTACAATTTTACCTTAATTGTAGATGATGTTCCTTGCTTTTTGTAAAATTAGTTGAAAATAATCATTAGGAGAAACGACCACCTCTTACTTGACCGACGATGGCGAAGAAGAATAAAACTAGGGTTTCTGAAGAAGATCATCATCCAAACCAAGAAGATGATGTCGCTGGATCTTCTTCCGCCGAAGAGAGCAAGAGCTTATACCAGGTGATGTGATGTGATGTGATTGATCTAATTCATTAAGCTGTTTGTTTGATTTTCTTGTTTCTTACGTGTGTTTAGGGTTTGGAATGAGGAAAGTCAGAATCCCACAAATAGAAAAAGAACGGTATTTAGGTTTTTGGTAGTGCACAGTTGCATACTGAGTGATTTGATAATTTTGAGAACTTGTCGTTTGTTTCAAGTTTCCATTAGATTAGATACCAAGTGGTCTAAGTTTGTAGAATGATGGACTGGAGAGGGTTTAGAGCAGGGCAGGTGAATGGTTAAAGCGGAAGGCCCGAATACCTCCACCTTCAGGGCTGTTCTGGTAGAAAGATAATTCCCACTCCCCTTAGGATTAAGTTACTCTGAGTATTTGCCGAAAGCCTTAGCAAAGAGGGGCCGAGCCGTCTTTGACCATGTGAAGAATGTTTTTTGTCTAGTTTTTATCCGGCAATATTTCAGTGAAACACAGTTCAAACAATTCCACACGCTAAGGAGAAAAATGTGATTTTAAATAATAAGTTTAGAGATCTCTGTGTGGTTCCATGAGAAATTACCAAATTATCAATCCATGTCCAAAAAGGAAATGTGAGTTTCTCCCACTTCATAAGGTGAGTGTGTTTGAGGGCTTAAGGCATTTCCTTGGGGAAATTGTACAGTTGCTGGTTTGGCGTTTTGATCACTTTTATTGGGAGGAAGCAAAGAAGTTTGTATATTTGTAGACTAGAATTTACGAGTTGGAGCTAACCAGCTTAGGAGAGAAGCTTGGAGGCTCCCTAATAATATTACTTTTGCCATCATCACTTAAAATCACCTGTAGAGAGCTTGGAAGCAACGAGAAGGAGGTTCAGGCGCTCAGCTTAGTTAAACTCCCTTTGCTGGCAATATGCATATATTTTCTCCATTATATCATTTCACTGAAAATGATACACTTTTGGTCATTATCTTTTCCAATGTATTTTTGAAAGCTTGGAGAAGTCCTGTATCTAGCATACAAAAATTAAGATATCTTTGGCAAAGCTGTAATGCTTTGTAGGAGTTGAACACTTTTAGTCAAGTTCAGTGCGTTTCCCTTTTTATTTTATATTTTTGGCAAAAAGAGAACCAAAAACTGTACGATAAGACAAAACCAAGGCAGGGAGGCAATAGAGAGGATTACATTGCCTTAGACTCCTTTCTCGCATGAGGTGTCTTACTAACTGTCATCAACTTGAATTGAAATCTGTGGAGCATCAAATCCCACCAAGCAGAGTCATGCGCTTTTCTTCTACGTTTATCCTCAACTTTTTTTTTTCTTCGTTGTTTTATATTATGTTTTGTGGTGAATTCTCAGTAATTTTAAGTTTAAAACTATTCTATAAAATAGAAGATGGAAGATGCCTTCACCCTGTTTGTAATCGCTTTGGCCATACTCTTGTAACCCATCATTTTAAAGTATAGTTGATGCTCAATATATACTGCGTGTTCTGAAATTGGATATATTTTGATCCTAGCTTATGTGCAAGAATCAAGTAATGGAAAACCAAAAGATAATTTCTAAACAACTAACAAGTATTTGAAGAAATTTAGGGGAGGATATACTTTGGCCCCATGGAAGAGTTCTAAACCCCTGAGGGCTATTGCATCATAAAGCCCCTCCCAGCAAAATGTATTCCCTTGAGTGATTTCTGAGTGCACACCTTTGCCATCTTGGTGATGGAGAAAACCATCTGACTGAGATTGAGAATCAGCAGAAAGGCAGAAGGGGGGGGGGATCTGATCCTAGACAAGACAATATAGGAGCGGTTTCCCTTGTTTTACAAAGATTCAAATTGGAGGGGGAGTTTTGGCTCTGACCACCTTGGTGTAGACTTGTCTTGATACTGAATATAGCTTTACTGCCTTTACATACTATCTGCTCCGTATCTGATTATATTTGAGAATCTCCTTGCATTTCTATATGTTCACGTAGTTAGTATTAAAGCCATCAAGCCAACTCCATTTCATGGCACTTGAGAGTGCAATCCTTGACCAGCCATATATAATGATGATTTGCTTCCATTTATTGCTGGGGCAATCTAAAATTTGCTTCAGCAGTTCACATTCTCGACTGTTAGCTCATAAGCAACACAAAGATTGTAACAGTCATTCAATAATAAGTGTTCTCCAGAGTTAGGATGAAGGTTATAGTGACCATCCATAGCATGTGGTTCATTTTGATTTTCACAAACTCTTATTATGCCACGGGAAGGGATTTGGCGAGTGTCTGGGATCTTTACCTGCCTATCCGATGCTGGGTCTTCCTCAGAGATAGCTTCTCTATCTCCTCTTGTCTGATTGTTAGAGACATCTGATTTCTATAGGTAACTAGTGAAGTTAATACAAAATTGCTCGGGGGGCAGCTAACCTTGGAAATTTCCAGTTTTAATTTCTCGTAACTCTTTTCAGCACTGCACCTTCATCGATGCTTGAAGCCATTCTTTGATTGTAATTCAACTTTCCCAATCAAAGACCATGTTCAGCCTGTGGATAATGCCACAAACAACACCTTTCGCCGAAACTAATTCTGAATATAATTAGATTGAGACAGGCCTCCATTCTTTTGAGGACGGCTCGCCAAACCCATGAGCAATCTGAGTGGTATAAACGATGCTCGTTGGAGGCTGTTGCTACACCTTCCACTTCCCTCAAGAGTATTATTCAATTGGATTTCTTATTGCAAGATTCTTAAGGTACTGAAATTTAGCGGTAGAGTTCTGCCATGTTCTTAGGTTCATTAGATATAAACCTTTTTCATTTGGCTGGAGAGTGTTTTATCCGTTTCTAGGCCATTCCAAAGGAATTTGTGGCATATACCAGCAAGTCTACAATGAGCATTCTAGGGAGAAAGTTGCTCTGATACACTTGTCACTTGGATGTTAAACATAATTGATTATAACAAAACATGCTTTCCAGCATATGAGGTCTGTCTGTTCTTCCAGTCATTGAGTCTAGCTGTGTCAGAGGAGTCCAATCTGCATTTGAGCCTAAAGTAATTGTAGGAACCCATAGGGCATAGGCAGATTCTAGTGTTATCCAAGTGGCTAAAGTCAATACTCACTAGTATTGGCTATACTAGAAACCTCATCAATAGTAAGACTTTTATTACTAATTTTTTGCTTGTGGATTCAAGGTCGATATCCCATGGAAATGATAGAGGACATTCACCAAATTAGCAAGGGAAGCTGAACTGGTGTTTGATGAAGACAATAAGGTCATCAGCAGAACAGAGACAAATAAGTGAGTGTGGTTACTCTCTGGGTTAAGCGAGATGTTGCAATTGTCAATCTCCTTATGCAATCATTCTTTGAAGCATTCCATTGCAATAGCAAAACTGGAAAAGGTTATGTGATCCCCTTGCTTGAGGCCTTTCCTACCCTCAAAATAGCCTAAAGAAGCACGCATCTGATCTGGGAAGTAAACCCAACTTCAGCAGAGGTGAAGTGTGCCTCATCTTAAGTGTTCTTGACAAGGGTCCGTCTGTATCTATCAGATAAGGAGGTTATACCATACCCCATCCCTGCAGGTTTCTGCCTTCTTTCAACATATGTTTTGACAAGAGAGAAAGGGTGAGATTTTTCCAGATCTCTTCTCCCGCTGCATGGATCTCAGGGTGGTGCTGATGAATAACATCTTCAAGGATTGTGTCTTCATCGAAGGTAGTTTCCTCAACTGCTAAACTTGTGCTAGAGGCAAACAATTCCTAGAGGTAGCTGGGTCTTTGGGGTTCATAACTGCATCTTGGTTAACCGAGCGCCGATTTGGATGGGATGAAACTGAAAGGGGAGCAGGAGGGAAGAGCTGGGAGTGAGAGTGGACTGGGTCGAGTTTTTGGTCAGTCACACAGTACTCTGGAGGATTACCAAGGAAATGATTCTAGAATATCTTACCATAGTACTATTAAAGTGACTGGATTGAGTTGTTTCTTGAGACATTCTTCTCATATTAAACTCTCAACTTTGTATTAGGAATAGTCATTTAGATCATTTTTATTTATTTAAAACACTTGCAACAAATGAGAATCCATTTTCAGATGATTGTTTATCATTTTATCCTTTTTTTTAATCAGATGTACTTAGTCGTTTATAGAAATACTTGCAACCTGATTCAAGTGCTGATTATTTAAAATTGCAGCTCTATGTATATATGGAATATGGTACTTGTTGGCAACTCCTATCACTATAAGCCAAAATACTTTCACCTATATATGATATCAGTTGAAATGATCAGGCTTTAACCTTAGCATTATCAGCTTAGCTTTCGGCTATATTTGCAAAATACATGTAGTCCAGGGTACTATATTTCAGTCTTTTTAGATTGGTTTAGCATCTTTTTGTCATGATGCAAGCTATATGATATGAACGATACACATGATTTGGTTGATAGTGAGTACAGTAATTTCTTTTGTAATAATATGATCAGACAACCTAATAATTTAAAAGAGCATCTAGTTTGTTCAGTTTAACTCAAATTGTATGCACGTACCTTGAATTGAACCTAGAGTTACCTTGTACGATAAAGATGCATCATCAAGATGTTATGTACTCAATCTCACGCGGTAAATCCTTCTGAGCAAAGTTAAGGTTAACTTTGCTTACTGTCCTGTGTGCTTTTTATTCTCATTCATAACAAAGCAAGTTCATAACTCCTATTTGTAGATTCTTGGTGTGGAGAGGACAGCATCCCAACAAGAGATAAAGAAGGCATACTACAAGTTGGCATTGCGCCTTCATCCAGATAAGAATCCTGGCAATGAGGTAAAAAGTGATTTTCCATGATACTGAGGCCTCGTCTTTTATTTCAGCTGACAGGTGACTTTCTGGTAACTAATTGTTACTGTGTCATTGTTTCAGGAAGCAAAAGAGAGATTTCAGCAACTGCAGAAGGTAATATCAATTCTTGGAGATGAGGAGAAAAGGGCACTTTATGATCAGACTGGCTGTGTTGATGATGCTGTAAGTGGCTCAAAAAAAAGTTTTAAGCTTACCTTTTGTTTTGAAGAAGCATATTCCCTAGTCTGTATCTTTTATGATGACCAGGATCTCGCTGGGGAAGTTGCGCAGAATCTGCAAGAATATTTCAGAGCATTGTACAATAAGGTATCACGATTTTACGTGTTCAAGATAAGCTTTCAATTTTCCATTCATTGTCTTCACACTTCATATTGATTGCAGGTTACAGAAGCTGATATTGAAGAGTTTGAAGCAAACTATAGGGGATCTGAGTCAGAGATCAAAGATTTGAAGGATCTATACAAGAAGTACAAGGGTAATATGAAAAGGTAAAAGGATACAGATAATTTGTTTTGTTCATTCTATAGAGCGATGCAGTTTACTGATATTGAAATATTTTTACTAGGCTCTTCTGTTCAATGCTCTGTTCGGATCCAAAGCTAGATTCACACCGCTTCAAGGATACCATTGATAAGGCAATAGCTGAGGGTATGAGTCTCTTCTACCATTTGTCATTTAATATTATCTGAATCTAGAATGCGAAGTGTGTTTCTTCCCCTTTTAAGGTTGGAAGATAAAAGGGATTATTTTGTTTAGGTGAGTTGAAGGAAACTAAAGCTTATCTGATATGGTCTAAGGAAGTTTCTGAAACTAAACCTCCAGCAGATCCTCTACGAAGGAAGTCAAAGTAAGTTGTCTCAGATTCAGTTTCCCCATTCATTAAAGTATCCATTGAAGTAGGCAAAAATCTTGATATATCTTCCTAATTGTCTTTCAAATGCATTTTCAGATCTCGGAAGCAGTCAGATTCGGATCTATATGCTCTTATTTCTCAAAGACAAGATCAGAGAAAAGAGCAGTTTGACTCTATGTTCTCATCCATAGCTGCTAAATGCAGTGGGGCTAAGTCATCAGCGGACCCTGAACCCACCGAAGAGGAGTTTGAAGCTGCACGAAAAAGGCTTGAAAGTGGTAAGAAGATTAAAAAGGGAAGGTGAAAATGAATTGTCAGTAAAAACTTTGTTTCTGATGGAAATAACGATGATCGACATCATGCCTATCTATTTTGCATCTGACTACATAAAGTTGTAGCTTCTTATTGTGGTTGTTTGTGTTCAGTTCAATGAAAAATATATAGCAAGCTTCTTGGTCAGAGGGAAGCAATTGCAAAAAGGCTCTGATCTTTTGACATCACCATATCAACACTAGGGGTGGGCATCCCACAATCCCAATCTCATTCCGATCCTGTCCATCTGGATGAAGATTTTCAATCCCGCCCATCTCGTCCCAAACTGAATTTTTATACTTATTATTAATATTTTAAGTAGGAATGTCAATTACAAATGAATGCTCTAAATGTTAGACATCACAACATACTGGAAGTAGGGAAAATCTATGGTGCCTGGCACCGTAGTCGTGCTCTCTAATAATGGAAGAAGTATATTTCTTGCAGGCATCTGTTGAGTTGTCATTGGTAAGTAGGAAACATCTCAATAATAAGTAGGAAACATTTGTCTAGTGTTGGATATGTTGTGGATAGATATCTCAATAATAATGACATGATCGATTTAATATAAAATCATGGATTAATGCTACATTTTCAGCCTTGTGTTGCAAGTAGAACATCATGTAGCTAGCCATTCTAATTGCCACCAAACAACTCCAGGCATGTCAAAACTTTATTAAGCTTTTCTTTTGAGTGTCATTGGTAGTAAGTCTGCTATGTACTTAATTGGATTCTTCTTGCTTAACATATCAGTATCGACTTTTTGGTGATAAACCTAACAATACCACAAGATTAAGAGAGTACTCTTGATACCTAAGCAACCAACAACAACTTGCATTTGCATGAATCAAATCCAAAACAATACACTCTGCCTCATTTATTGGATCAGGAAATGATATGATGGCATCAATATCTCTATTCACAACATATGCGTTGCATGAATCAAATGTTTGCTTGAAAGTATATCTATTCACAACATATGCATTTTGTGTTGTTTGGTAAGAAGCAGGAAACATCTAAATGCAGAAATTGTCTAGTGCTGAAAGTCTAGGCAACATGGAAGAAATATTTTTCCTGCAGGCATCTTTGTGTTTCCTACTGATCCCGTCTCGTCTCGCCATGAACCCGTTTGATGAGATGAGGTCTATCCCGTCCCGATCTTGAATGAATGGGATGGAATATGGATGACGTCCATTCTGTCCCGTGCCTACCTCTAAACACCACATTTTTTATATGCTAAAGAGCACCACTATTATTAAAAAAACACACACACACCACCACCACCTCACTTTTCCTTTTCCCTCTCTTATCTTCTCATCTCCATCACGAACATCACCACTACCTCGCCCTGCAAGCACCACCTCTCTTCTTATGCTCTTATCTTCTTCTTCTCCAATGTTTCTTCTCTTCCTCTTCTCATGAACAACAATAGTGACAGAGCAGCATCAACCACTCCGCCTTCTTCACTCTTATTTTTTTTGCCCTCACACATGCATTTGCGAGTAGAGAACCTATCCTTGCGGAAGACTCTGTGGGGACAAGTTATTCACTTGCAAATGTCTGTGCGGAGGCAAAATAGAAAGAAAAAAAGCAGAGAAGAAAAGAAGAAGAAGAAGAAGAAGAAGAAGAAGAAGAAGAGAAGGCGGGGTGGCTGCTTCGTCCTTGTTGCTAAGAAGAGGATGTGAGGAGGAGAAGAAGAAGAAGACCGAGGAGAAGATGAGAAAAAAGGTGTGGCCGATTGACGGGCGAGGTGGTGCCATTGTTCCTAAGATAAGCCCCAATTCTAGGCAGTCAGGCTTTATAGCCACTTTTTAGCCAGGTTTTTGGTTTTTTACATTTCTATCTCTTCTATAGATAATGTTTGTGGTTGTGTTTTAAAGAGAAAATGTAAAAAAACTCAAGCCTAGCAAAAAAATGGCTTTAAAGCCCGGCTGCCTAGACAAACTCTAAGATAAGAAGATGAGAGGGAAGATAAACATTCAGATTTGAAGGTTTATATTGGTGGTGTCCAAAAGTAGATGGTGGTGTCCTTCTGCAGATATGGTGTTGTAAAAAAGTCAAAGCTATTGCAAAATTATGAATTTTTTTGTAAATATTGAAAAACGATTGGTTCAAGTTATTATTGCTATCCACTATTGCAATTTGTTTGCTCTCTCTTGAGTTTTAATAAAGCAGAAAAGCAAACAATAAAAATGTTATGAAAAAGTACACAAACACTTTGTATTTTGTCGAATTATTTGTATTAAGTCTCGTCTTCTACTAGACTTGTGACGATTCACTTAATTTATATATTAGGTAATTGAAAATCATTACGGACAGAGTTATTCTATGTTGAAGACTTTGGAGTTTTTTTTTTCTTTTTTCATTTTCCTATTCTGCTGAAATAATTGCAACATTGCAATTAGTCTCATCACCCTCTTATTTATCTGTAGTTGCTAAATAACACCACCACTGTTTTTTTATGTGTTGAAGGACACCATCATTATAAACCACCATTTACTCATTGTTCATCTTCTCTTTCTCCCTCACTTCTCCCATCTTTTCCATCATGAACAACGCCACCATCTCGCCTCGCCACCGTCGGCCGCACCACCGCCACCTCTCCTCCTCCCCTCCTTCACCACCACCACGCCACTGCCACCTTCCTCCTCCTCCCCTCTTCTTCTTCTCCTCCACTCTGTCATTGACTTTCGACCAATTTTGATTCTTGATTGAGATCGATTCTCAAGTTCATAAAAACACAAAAACTGTAGTACTCTGAGTTATCTAATGAAAAAAAATTGAATGACTTAAAAATCTTTTGAAATGAGCAAGTTATGATCATTTTACTAAAGTCACTCAAATCTGTCCAATAAAAACAAATAAGTTACTATCCCTGACTTTCGACCAACTTTGACACTCGATTGGGATCGATTCTCAAGCATATCAAAACACGAAAAATGTATACTCTGGGTTATCTAATGAACACATTTTGAATCACCTGAAAATGTTTTGAAATGAGCGAGTTATTGTCATTTAACTACAGTCACTCAAAACTGTCCAGCAGCGACCAAGTCGCAGCGGATCATGCGAATATAAGTCCCTGACTCGCATTATCTGCTGTGAGTTTAAGTCTCACACTCGCATGAACCATTGCAAATGCGAGTAAAAGACAACTCGCAGCGGATCATGCGAGTCAGGGACTTACATTCGCATGATCCATTGCGACTTGGTCGTTGCTGGACAATTTTGAGTGACTGTAGTAAAGTGACCATAACTTGCTCATTTCAAAACATTTTCAAGTGATTCAAATTGTGCTCATTAGATAACTCAAAGTACTACATTTTTTATGTTTCGATGAGCTTGAGAATCGGTCTCAATTGAGAGTCAAAGTTGGTCGAAAATCAGAGACTACCTTGTTTTCTTTACCGGACAAACTTGATTGACTTTAGTAAAATGACCATAACCTGCTCATTTCAAAACCTTTTAGGTGATTCAAAATTTGTCCATTAGATAACTTAGAGTACTACGTTTTTTTTTTAGCTTGAGAATCAGTCACAATCGAGGGTCAAAGTTGGTCGAAAGTCAATGACAGAGTCTGAAACCGAAATGGACCAATCGCAGCGATGCATGCATGTGGCAGAACCTTAGTTGTAGCGGCGCATGCATGTATGGGAAATGCATTCGCATGTGCCACTGCAACTGGGGTTCTCCTACTCACGTGGGCCGTTGCGATTGGCCCATTTTTTGTCATTTACAGTGTTTCCTTCCTTTTTTTTTCAATGATTGTATGCTTTCAGATTGTTGATAATCCTCCCTTCCTCATTTTTCTATTTATTTTTATTTCTAATGTGTTTGTTTTCGATTCATTTCAATTGAGTATTTCTAATTCCCATTTGTGTTTGCTAATTTATGACATTTTGTTGTGAAGAAAATAATAGAAGAAGAATAATAGAATAAGAGAGGAGAAGAAGAAGAAAAAACACATAAGAGGAAGAAAAAGGACACCGCCACCTTATCTTATCTCTTCACCGGAGCAACACCACCCCGGAGGAGGAGGCGGAGAGGTGGCGAGTGTGAGTTCCTCACTCGCAGGAGCCTCTATGAGGGACAAATTTTTTTTGCCCTCGTGGAGATTTCGACGAGTGGGGAATCTCCGCGAGGGCGAAGGAGAAAAAAAAACAGAGAATAAGAAGAATATAGGAAAATGTGGGATGAAAGGTGGCGATGGTGAGGTGGTGGTGGTGAAGTGGGGGGAGAGGTGGTGGTGGTGTGATATAATAAGAGGAAGAAGATGAGGAGGGGTGGCGGTGGCGATGGCAAGGTGGTGTTAGTGAAGGGGATAAAGGAGAATAGGGGTTAGGTTTTTTTTTTTCCTTTTCTTTTATTGGTGATGTCCTTCAGCAGGTGGTGGTGTCCTTTAAAAAATAGGGGTGGTGGTGTCCATAAGTAGAAGTGGTGATGTTATTTAGCAAATGCCTATTTCTCAGGTGAGACTACAAAATAAAGACACCAATTCAACCAGTGGGACTACAAAATAAATACACCAACTCAACCACCCATCTCTTTCATGTACAACAAACCAAATTGTTTACCAAGAAACACTTCATGAAAATCCTAACACCTGTTTGAACAATTCATGAAGCTAGAAATCTTCATATTCCCACATAGTTTCCTATAAACAAAGGACATCACCATTTGTTGAAGGACAACACCAATATAAACAAAAAACCTACCAACTCTCTTCTCATATATCATTTTCTTCTCATCTTCACCACCACTACCCCACTATCGCCACCGCCACCTCTCCTCCTCCCCTTTCCACCACCACCCCTCCTCTTCTTCCCTCTATTTTTTTCTTATGCTCCTTTAATCACCACCACCATCTTGCCACCTCTCCGACTCCTCCTCCGGGTGGTGTTGCTCAAGTGAAGAGAGAAGAAAAGGTGGAAGTGAAGGTGGTGTTGTTCTTCAGTAGATCTAAAAAAAAGTGGTGGTGTCCTTCAGCATAAATGGTGTTGTTATTTAGCAACAACCATAAACAAAAGGTATGTTAAAAAATGAAGAAGGAAGAAGAAAGTTTCACAATCTTTGTTAGATATTGGAGTTGACTCAATCGATTGTTAGATACTTTGGAGTCGACTCAACCAATTAAAAGACAAGTGAACATGGAAAAAAAATGGAAAAGAGCTTTATGAGCTCTATTGGAACTTAGGAGTAGATCCAATCGTCCAGAGAGGGAAAAAAATGCATGTATGGGATCATATAAGATTACTTTTCTATGTTGAATGAAGAACATGACATTGTGCACATGTGTATACTCTTGTTGCATATGTATTGGGATAAAAAAACAATTGGTGAGTTTTTTTTTTTTCTTTACCTTCACAAAACGAAAATTGTTATGTTGCACCTGAAACGATAAACATAATGACAAGAAATTTCATTTGATTTTTTTTTCACAAAAATCTTTTACTCGAATGATTAATGAACTTAACTGATTATCGTACAATGAGTTTTGTGAAACCAGTTGTAAAATAAATTTCTATTTAAGTAATTTTTTGTTCATGACAAATGTTTCTCACACATATAAAGTGAAACAAACTTCCAAGGGTGTTTTTAAAATATACAATATAAAAAACACACTTGTTAAAATATCTATCGAATATAGAACTGCTAGTTTCAGGAGCTCTCATAGAGATTTGGAGTTCACTCATTCATTCGGAAGACTGTGAGGGGAAAGGGAAAAAAAGCTTTATGAACTCTACTGGAAACTTAGGAATAGACTCAATCGGCTAAAAAAAAAGAACCAGTGTATCGGATTGTAAAAGATGACATTATTTTTAAAAATGAAATTGTTATGTTACACCTAAAATGATAAACATAGTTACAATGGAAATATCTAATAGTTGATGGAATTATTAAAATGATAAACTTAGTTACATATAAATATGTATATATTCTCATAAGCAAATATAAAAGTATTTACAGTCTTCTTTTAATATCGAAATCTAAAGCCACTATATGGTTCGTGAAGTAAAGCCATGATAATCAGGACATAACAACACGTACAGGTAATTATCATTTTAGCATTGAACTGAAATAAACAATTAAATTATTAATTAGAAGAGATAGTTGGAATTTCTTTTTCAATTAAAATGAACAGAATTTTATAAATTAAATGAACAAAATTTTATAAAAATTTACATAAATGATAAACGTGGATGATTGGAAGTAATAGTCACAGGGCCTTGTTCTCAATCGCTTGAATACAATATTATGCTCAGTGAATTTGATCGGTATGTTATTTATTTGAAGAAATTTACATCCCTTTGTTAGGGTAGTTATAAGAAACTTTCTACGCAGCTTGGGGAGAGAACACTGCTTAGTGCCTGGGAATGGTGTCTAGCATGTGAGTGCCAACTCTACCTCTCTCTCCATCTTCTCCAAACCCATGAGAGAGGGGTAGAATTGGTACTCACATGTTGGACACCCTCCCCAGGCACAAGGACCAGACTGAGCAAATTTTTTCTACTTATAAAATCTAACCTAGTCTGTGATCACCAAAGTTGTATACAATTTAAAAAAGTTGATTAAATTTTTTTATTCACCATTATTTTTTAGTAAGTTTATATTAGTATCCACAATGATGGGTGATTTTAATATCCCTATCAAAATAACAATAGTCAATAAAGTCTAATTTTATTTAATATATTCTCATAAACAACTTGAAAATATTTACAGTTTTTAAACATCAAAACCTAAGGCCACCATATGATTCATGAAGTAAAGTGATGATAATCATCCTATTATTATAACAAACACAAGTATCTAAGTAAGTATCATTTCAACAAATCAATTAAACTTGAAAAATGCTTCGAGCCGCAATGAACTGAAATAAATAATTAAATTATTAATTAATAGAAAATATTGTTGGAATTTGATTTCCAGCTAAAATGAACCGAAGAGTTTTTAAAAAAAGTTACGTAAATGATAAACGTGGATGATTGGAAATGCATACTCATGGAGCATGTAATCAAATGCTTGAATACAATATTTTGCATAGTGAATTTGATTGATATATTATTTATTTGAAGAAATTCACATCCCTTTATTAGTTACTCATAAAATCAAACCCAATTTGTGATCACCAAAGGTGTATATGCAATTTAAAAAAAAAAAAAAGGTTGATTTCAAAGTATTTTGATTTCACAATAAATCTGCAAGAGTTTCATCATATTTCTCCATTGTTATGCAATACCTACACATACAAAGAAATTACCATTAAACTACCATATTTATTAGACTAAGTAATAATAGAAAAAAAAAGAAGTTAGCACCATCTTCTTAACGATCTTCTTGAATAAATAAATAAAAAGAAAGTAACATTAATTTTTTTAAGGTGGTGGTGTTACAAAGCAACAATGGCGGTATCACATAAAAATAACCTATTTGCGTGTGGTAAAATTGAGAAACCTACACTGTAGATTCTTCCAAACCCTAGACTAATTCTAACCATCAGATGAAAATTGTGTTTTTCATCGTTCCATGTACTATATCGCTATTTTCCTCCCTTATATGTGTAAGAAGCACATGCATATCGAATGTTCTAAGTTGGTTGCTTTTACTTCGAAAGAACATATCTTCTTATTTTCATTTTATTTTTTTGCTCTTCGTCTCTACTCTATCTCATTTTCAACACATTTTCTCTGATTTAGTCACCATCTTGAAGAGGTACCGGCACCGCCATGTACTGATCCTTGAATTGCAACCTGTAGGTTTTGTTGTCTTCTTGGAGTGTTAGTTCAAAGTGCATGTTCCTCTCTATGTCGGTTTAAGCTCAAGAGATTCCCATTTCGATTGGGATTGACCCTCAAGCCTATTTGAATTGAGAAGAATCATTTTCAATTTTACCAAGCGACAAATCTCGCTTGGGATTTTTCTTGTGAAGCTACTGTCACTCAATTCTAAGTAAACTAGCTCACTTAGACTTCCGAGGTTTTTGGGAATTGCACCAGTAAGGTTGGATCTCGATAAGACGAGCTTGTTTAAAAGAGAATTAAGCTCTTTCCCTTACCTAAACTATCTGTGAGAGATAAGCGAGAAACAAAAATAAAATAAAATGCAATGAACCAAACCCTAAAAAAACGAAAAAAGAAGTTATCATAAATAAGAAGAAAAGTAGAAGAAGAAATGAGGATGATGCTACTCTCAACTCATCAGGAAAATTTTAACTCTCAATACATCATAAGAAGAAATGAGTATAATCTTTATGTTGGTGATTGTTTTTTTTTATTACATAGCCATTAGTAAATTAATTAAACGCAGAGTTGTTACTCCAAATGGAAATGACCATTTTCCCCTGAAAGATAAAGGAGGCGTAAATATTAATACAAATTAATCTTCTACTCAAATGGTTAAGAAACTAATTTGACAGTGTAGATGAACGAAAATAATAGATGCAAATAATAATTGAATATAAAATAATGTTACTTTGCACAAACCCAATTCTCAACAACTATATTACTTTTTAAGTAATCTAATCCACAAGTACAAAGCGAATAATTACAATAGTCATGCAATAAAACAACTCCATCAAAATTGCAGCAACATCGACAAACAATGATAATAATATGTTTATTTATAGTAAGCATGGTAATAATATATGATAGATCAATTTCCGTTCTCCCAAGCCTTGACCTTAGTTCTTCAGCCTTGTGCCCTATTTATCATGCGAGAGTCCTTGTTCGACTATGCCTTTGGTGGCGTAGTTTAAGAAAGGATATCTGTTAGAGATCATTTCCTTGTTGAGAGTTGTCCATGCGAGAGAGTTTCCATGCACGACTTATACTCTGATGTTTGTTTCCTAGTAGGGGTCAATGTCTTACTGGCCTGCCCGTCTTAGGTCAAACTCCTAGATACTTGCCTTATTTGGTCTTACGGGTTATGGGTTTGACCATTTGAATTATGGGTTGTGATATAGTCGATTTTCGCTCCCTGCTTTGACCTTGACCTGCAAACCTGTTGACCTACACAAGGAATGCACATGAGCTATGAACCAATGTTGTGGTGGCCGATGGCACTCCGATGCTAAAGTCAGACAGGGATATGAGGAAGGCATAATGCTGTAAACAAGGAATTTGTAGCATACCTTAGCTTACCAACCTCATGTCTTATTTATAATGCTGGAGTCCTGGTTTGACTAGGCTATCGATGACGTAGTTTAGGGAAGAAAATCTTTGTGGAGATCCTTATCTAATTAGGAGTCGCGCTGTGAAGGGGAGTTTTCCTGTTAGCCTCGTGCTCCTAGATACGCAAGAGATAGTTCCCGTTAAGAGAGAAGTCCGTAGATAGAAGTCTTCAAGTGTGATATATACTCTGGAATTAGCTTCCTAGTTGTAAGCAAAGTGTTGTTGTCTTGTCTGTCCGGAGCTGATCCTCGAGATATTTGCCTTAGCAGGTTTATGGGTATTGAGGATAGTTGTGAGACGCGTGGGCTTAGCAAGCTGTACTGATTTCGGGTTTGTCTGGCAGACTGCGCTCTGCGGTCTTAGAACTGCTTGGGCCAGATCAGTGTTGGGCTGATGCTTGGGCCTACTATTCCTCGAGATCATCATGACACGCTTGGGCTGATTTCGGGAGATCGTTTTGGTGTATCATCAGGTTGGATAAAGCCTTGTTGTTTGGGTCCAATTCCCAGGTACTCGTCCCAGTGGGCTGGGAGTGATAAGGGTTTGGTTCTCTTCCTCATGGATTGGATCAAATTAGGCGTTTGTTTGGGTCCGTTCCACTCCGTTGACGAGGTCATCATGCCACGCGTATGGAGCAGCCGATTTGGTGTATCATTAGTTGTTCCCCCGAGTTAGTGGGCCAACATGACGGTCTACTAA